>CAMAPE010000065.1:7030000-7300000 GCA_945859875.1 Cuscuta europaea
TTCGTTACAAAATATGTGTATGTGAAGAGCTTGAAGAGTTGAAGAACACTTGGAACTTTGCTTGAGTTGGAAAGAGTATTTTTCCAACTTCTGCCTTCTCTTGTAGAAGATATTGAGTTTGAATCTCAAGGAGGCTTTTTGCTTTTCAGAGTTTGAATATCTTGCTTGTGGTTTGCAAAGTTGTAGCAAAATTATGTAGGCAAAGTTGTCTGGTTGTTCTTCGTAGTGTATCTTTTATACTGAGGTTGTCTTCCCGTTGGAGGAGTAGGAGGACAACTGCATTAAATGAGCGATCAGTTGACTTGACTAGTAGAGCCCGGTAAAGTTGGCGGGTTACTATTTTGGGATAAAGTATTCCTGACATTCCGGCCAATCATCTGCAATTACTCTACGTAGCATGGGGTGCATTAAATGAGCATTTAATGCATGCACTGTAGCTTTTCCGTTTTATACTCCTAGCCGTTGAAGGAATCTTTTAGTTGACTTCCCGGTTCTTTGAAAATCTTCTAAGTGTCAGACCTTCTGGTGTCTTTGTCTGAGAGTAGAACAGAGGAGGTCTGGAGCACTTCTGTTGGGAGTATCCAACAGAGACCCAGAAGGGTTTCTGTCAGAGTCAAGACTAACAGAGATCCTGAGGACTTCTGTTCTGGAGCAGAGAACCAAAGGTCCTCTGTTTCAATAAAGCCTTAAGAGGCACTTCTGTTCTTGAAGCACTTCTGTCCTTGAAGCACTTATGTCCTTGAAGCACTTCTGTCAAGTCGAATACATCTAAGAACTTTACAAAGGAAAATTCTAATACATAATTTCTAAAGGGGTACTCTAAAGTCCTAATTAATATAGCATCATCAAAATCTAATTACAATTATTCCTTACAATTTCCCCCTTTTTGATGATGCCAAAACCCTTTAACTATTTCCAGAGAAGTGCCTTCACCATAAAAATTTAAAGTTTAAAACTTTTCATTAAAATCTTGGTGGGCAACTTGGCATAGGAAAATAGTAAGAGTACGATACATTCAGATAGCAGAATATAACAGAGATAAACAAACACAGACAGAAGGCAAAAAGACAAGTATGTGAGGAAAAGCACTTCAAAGTAAGAAGGCAGAGATGTGATTTTATTAGATAGGTTTTACAGAGTTTAAACCTTACACATTCTCCAGATTAGCTGCCTGTAGAGCTTCTTCCTCTAGTCTTTGAAGCCTGAGCAGTTCTTCATTTATTTCAGCTCTGATTTTGAACAGATTGCCCGACCTTTGATAAGATGCCCATATTGGAGAGAGCTTGCAGTCCAAATAGTTGAGGACACCTTCATGTATGGTCTTTCCTGGGACAATGTTCTTCTTGTACCATTCTTCTGCTTCTTCAAGAGATCCTCCATACCTAACTCTGACAACACCATCTTTGTCTAGATAAAGGTGCTGTTGTTGGGTAGGAGTCATTTTAGCCTTCATCTCCTCAAATTGAGCTCTGTCAATATTCTGAGAGCCACCCAATCTCCATTCAGTAAAGTTGAAAACTTTCTTCTTCTTGGTGCTCTTCTTGACTGGAGATGGGGGTCTTGGTATGCCTGCTGCTCTTTTCTTTTGCAGGGCAGCTTCAAAGTAGGGAGCCGGATCTACTGCAGGCTCACCAGAGGAGGGTGCTCTGGTAGGAGTTCTGTGAGACCTAGGCCTGGTCTGTTGAGGGTCCTCTTCCCCCTTTTTGGCATCATTCAAGTCTTCTATCATGAGACTGATCTTCTGGAATTCTGATGCTTGGGTTGAGGCTATCTGCTCCAGGGCCTCTGGTAGTGTCTGGGTGACAGAGGTAAGGCCTTCAATCAGACCTTGCTGCTTCTGGATGGCAGAGAAGATGTCCTTGTTATTGGCTTCAAGGAGCACCATCTTCTGATACCGGTCTCTGTCAGTAGATAGGAGGGCTTGAGCCTGCTCTTGATGAGTTTTGCACATTTGCTCAATAGAGGTCAGGTGCCTCTCTGTTCTGGCATCAGATTTCTTCATAGCCTCAAGATGCTCTGAGATATGGTGGATTGCCTGTCCTTGACTCAGGAGAGTCTGCTGAAAGATTGACAAAGTGTTGTGGATGTCTACCACTTCTGTTGACAGGACATCTGTTCTGGCAGAGGAGGAGGCGATGAAGTTTTTGAGTGTCCCAGTGAGGTTCTCAAAACGGTCAGAGATGAATTGCATCCCTGAATTCAGATTGTCATTCACATGAGCAAGATGCCCATAGTGCTTATCATTTATCTCTATCAGCTTGTCCAAGCCTTGGAGGATCTGTCCTCCAAATTCTTCTGCAGATTCAACAAACTTGTTGAAGGGAATGTCATTCTTTTGTCCATCTGCTTGAGGCATCTCTAGACCTCTTCCCCTAGGTAGTGGGTGATGTTCTTGGACAGATGACAGAGAGTGAACAAGCTGTTCATGTTCCAGTTGAGTCAGAGGAGGGGTCTTCTGTCTCTTGGATGTGGCCTTGTAGGATTTGCTGATCATGAATCCATCCATGTCAGATGAATCTTCATAAGAAGAATAGATGGGGATTCTGTTGCGTACTATCTTTTTCTTCTTTCTCAGAGAGGGATTGGGGGCAACAGAGTCCCTAGAATACCCTTTGGGTGCAGAGATGGGGGAGACAGTTGTAGGATCAGAGTCTCTGAGAAACCATACAGGTTTTAGGTTTCCTGCAGGTTGTTGTGTAGGTGAAGATTCTGGAGGAGGAGATTGATGATCAGATTCTGATGAGGATGAGGAGGAGATCTCACTACACAAAAAATGATTTATAGAGGCAACTCTTCGAGGCAAGTTACATGTTGTTGTCTCTAAAAGTATGTTTTAGCATCATATAAGTCATGGTTGCCTCTAAAAACATCATTTGAGACAATCATATTTTACTTGCCTCTAAAAACTATCATTTGAGAACAACCATGTTGTACTTGCCTCTAAAAACTATCATTTGGGAGCAACTTTTTATGTCTGCCTCCAAAAGTTTGACACAAAAGCATAACTGCCTCTAAAATGTTTGCTTCTAAAAGTTTATTAAGGCAATAACACATTTGCGCCTCTAAAATATATATTTAACGTTAACTAAATTGTGGTGATCTCTATCTGTGTGTATACAGGTAATTGAATTTACATAATTAACTTAACATTTTCAACATGCTCACAGACTTATAATTATTAATATAATTCTAGATTAAATTTTAATATTTTTGTTGCTCACCTTTGAATTCCCCTCGACTTAAAATTTCAATTTTTTTAATTATCACTAATAAGAATAAAGTATACCAATGGTCAAGGTTATACATTAATAAACACGAGAATAGAAACATTGCAATTACAAAAAGAACAAAAGAAGTGTTACTTTTGACATTTTTTCCACTCACTTTTAACGATTTTAGAAAGTATTATTTTTAACATTTGTGTTAAATATTAAGGTGGAGATTTTCAAAAAAAAAAAATTAAAAAAAGGTGGAGATTTTCCTTCAAGAAAAACATTTAGAGCCCGTTTGGCAGCACGAAAATTGGCTGTTTTGGCTGATTCGGCTGAAATTTATGAAGTTCTGGCTGAAGTGGCTGCGCTGCATTGGCTGATTCGGCTGATACAAGAAAAAAATATTTTTAAATATATTTCATTAATAAAATAAAGAAAAACTTATATGTAAAAATAGCTAAAATAGTCATCTACAGTAACTTCAGCCAATACAACCAGAAAAGTAACTTCAACCTTACTTTTTCGGCTTATTACACAATTCAGCGCGCGAAAGCAAAATTTATGTGTTTGGTAAAAAAATTGGCTGATAAGCCTGATAAGCCGAAAATGAGGGTTGCCAAACGGCCTCTTATTCTGCTTATGACGGAGTACCTTTTAATTTTAACCCGTATTAGTTTTTGCCGCATATTTTAAGTTCCTGCACCCGCATTCTTTTAGCAGTATTAGTGGGTGTTTGGAAATGATTCTGCTTCTGCTTAAAAGCAGAAGCAGAATCCGAATCAGTTTTCAGAAGCTGGTCACCCCAAGATTCTAAAAAAACTGATTCTATGAGTAAATTAGAGCACCAGGATCACTTCTGCACTTTCAACCAAACACTCCGACTTCTGCCTCTGCTCCGTGAAGGAGGAGAAGCAATTTTAAGAATCACATGAAAAACACCCCTTCACACTATTAGTTTGACGCCTCAGAAATTTTAATCCCCAAATTCCCCTTAACCCTACGACCCTTTGGGCGAGCAGCGGGGGACGAAGCGCGAGCGACAGGGGCGAGGGGCGAGCGGCGAGCGGCGAGCAGCGAGGGGAGAGGGGCGAGGCGCGAGCTGCGAGCGGCGAGGCGCGAGCTGCGAGCGGCGAGGCGGGAGGCGCGAGCAGCGAGCGGTGACGGGTGAGGCGCGAGTGGCTAGCGGCGAGAAAGGACGAGACTCAAAAACCCCGATATGTTTTCCTGATGCAACGGAGGTTGATTGATCTTCTTAACATTGAGTAGGTTGCTGGGCCGATCTCTGTTTTTATCTTTCGAGCTTCATATTCTGCCTGTGATAATCTGCTACATAAGCTTGGTAAACAGGTTAGTATTCATCCTTAAATTTGTCATTTCTTTAGTATGAATGTTTGGTTAAATATCTAATTGTGCAATTTATTCGAATCTACTTGAACTACTAGCGGAAGTATTGAATTATATCTGAATCATTAGTTAGTTTCTAATTCGTGTTTTTCAGACTCAAGAATACATTTTTATGAATAATCATGGTAAAATTAGAATAAATCCTACACATAAGTTTGATAGATAGTGACCTTAAGATTAAGTTTGCAATATGCCAAACTTAAATCAAAATTCTCTAAAGAAAAAAGACTTTTTTTGTTACAGAATCAGAATTTTGAAATCACCGACTCCTAGCATAGGTCTCTTAATTACCTTACAGAATCACTTCTTGGGGCTGGAGGTGGAACTAGTTAGGTTTTTATCTGATTCCAGATCCAAAGATGGACCAATCTGTAACTACGAAAAATGGGGACGATCCGGATTCTCACTGAAATAGGGATAGAGACAACTTTGATTCAATATTTTTAGAGATCAATGTCTATAGAACACGGACACATAGGACTTTTGTTTATCATGTCAAAGGCATTTTGATGATAGAAAACTGTTTCAAATAGTTTTGTGATGGAAACAAAAAGTTCCAGGACTACAATTAAGGTGTATTTGAGAAATAGTTAGCAAACTTGACTATTTTAGAGCTCCTTTTGTTTTTGTTTTCATTTATTTGGTTTACCTTTATTTGATGCCTCAACATTTTGGTAGAGAAATAATAGTAAATACCGATTTGAGTCACTGACAGTTTGAGAATTAATGAAATTCTCTACTTCTACATGCTGAATCTGGAGTTTCACGAAATCCTTCTGTACATCATGAAAATGGAAAAAGCCCCAAAGGTTGACAAGGACCACAACAAAGTCGATGACGATGGTGATGATGGTGATAGTGTTGATATTGATGATGATGAATGATCTTTTTTAAGAAACTGTTTTAGCTTTTAGATATATACTTTGTCCCATCTTAATGTTGTAGTAGTTGCTAAATTAATTCTAGCTATTTTCATTTTTTCATAAGTTGTGGAGGTGCAGATCGGTTTGAACAAACTACCAGTGTAATTATTGTTTTAGTAATAAATTTAAGCTTTTGACTTTCTACATGATTCATGATTCCACAAAACAAGCATTTATGTTATTGATGTAGGGGTGGACTCGGGTCCGGGTCGGGCCTAGGCCCGGCCGGGCCGGCGGTTCAAGAATGGTGGACCCGGGACCGGCCCGGGTAGCCACCGGGTCCGGACCGGGCCTCCGGGTTGGATTTTTTTTTTTTTTTTGCTTTCCTAACCCCCCCCCCCCCTCCCAAACCCCCCCAAACCCATCCTACGGTCCTACCCATCTAGCCCAACCCGGGTGGAAGCCCAAAAATGAAAAAAAAATAAAAAAAAAATCAATTTGGCCCGGGCCCGGGCCCGGGCCCGACCCGGCCGGGCCGGTTCACCAAAATTCAGACCCGAGCCCGGACCCGCCCTACCCCCCGGGCCTAGGCCCGACCCGGACCCGGACCCGAGAACCAGGCCGGTCCCGGTCCCGCACAGTAGCGGGCCGGGCCGGTCCACGGGCCGGGTGGCCCGACCCGAGTCCAAGCCTATATTGATGCCTGTTATAACTTATAAGCTACTGCGTATATATTTTTATTTATAAATGAAACTACAACGAGCAACATATATATGATATATCAATGTGAAAGCAAAATGATACGGCTGCCTCTAAAAAGCACAAACCATGACAATATTAAAAGTTGCCTCTAAAAACGTCTTGAGTCATTAAATACTGTTGACTCTAATTGCATTATAAGACAACATAACATGGTCGCCTCTAATGGCATTTTGAGGTGAAAGAAAATGGTTGCTTCTAAATATGTCTTTTTAGAGGCATATCATGTGTTGCCTCTAAAGGAGGTTTTTGAGGCAAACATCATTTAGCGACTGAGTTTTTGTTGGCAACCACTAAATTGCCTCAAAAAACCATTAGGGGCTATTTTCTTATATTTAGAGGCAATTATGTAGTGCCTCTACAAACCAATTTTATTGTAGTGTCTGTTGGGGTGAGGGGTTCTGGTGTTGGGGTGAGGAGTGAATAGGTGAGGCATTCTGTTGAGGGGGAGATGGGGGAGGTGAAGGTGAACGGTTTCTGTAGGGAACAATTGCTTTGCAGGGAGATGCAATTTTCTGTTTGGGTGATGGAGGAGGGGTGGGGGTGTTCTGTTCAGGAGATTTATGTTGAGGGTGTTCTGGTGGAGGGGTTTCTGTGCTGGTGGTAGGTGAGGGAATATGTGGTTCTGTTGGGATAGAAACAGAAGGGGTTGGAGAATTTACCTCAATGATGTTGTCCACGAGCAAGGAAGTCCTCCACTCTTTAATTTGCTCCATCATAGCTTGTCCTTCTGTCTTGAGTACAGAGGACTCTCCTGGGTTGAAGTTGGGCTGTACAGAATCAGTTGCCATCTTGGTGAACAGCCATTCTTCAAAGGCTTCAATTTCTCCATCTTCTAGAGGTTTGACAGCTTCCTCCGAGGGTGAAGAAATGAGAATAGCCTTACCCTTGTAGCTTGCCTTCTTCTTCTCAAGGACAGAGTGAAGAAAGTTGAGGGCAAAGCACTTTGAGACATCATCAGTCCCAACCCAATTCAGGATGGCTTCTTCTTCCTCATAGTGATCAAAAAACTGGATTATTTTGTGGAGGGGTCCCATTCTCCATCTTCTCCATTCCAGGACCCGGGTAAACTGTCTGTCAAGCAAGGACAGATACCCATCTTTGACAGGACTAGGGTGCTCTGGTGGAGTTGGCACCCTGTTCTGTTCAGGAGATGCAGCAGAGGTGGGGATCTCTGGTTCCCCCTGAGTGTCGGCCACTCCCTCAGATATTGAAACCACAGGTTTAGCAACCTTCTTCTTGGGTTTGGTGGTCCTCTTCCTCTTCTGTCCGGCCTTAGGGGGGCAACATGTGCTTCCCCTTCAGTCTTCTTCTTCTTCTTTTTCTTTTCTGCCTTCTCAACAGAAGGGGCTACAGAGAGAGGTTTCTGTACCTTCTCTCCCTGTTGTCTCTTAGCCTCAAGTTGAAGCTGTCTCCTTAGCTCTGCCTTTATGGCTTTTTCCCTATTGGGAGAGGCAGTCAGGAAAATTACCTTGGTGTGATCCAAAGCTGTAGCCTTCCTCAAGCTTACCCCTTGTTTGAGGAGCACTTCAGAAATGAGCAGTCCATGCCCTAGCTTCCCAGAATAGAGGCTAGTCATGGGATTCTTCTTCTTGATCACTTCAATCAGGGACTTCACCATGATTTGTCCCCAATTGATGTTCACCCCATGATGCACTGCATACAGGGCCTTAGCATTGGCCGTTGTAACATCATCAGTGGAGGTGTACTTGCACCATAAACATTTGTGGAAAATGTTTATAAGTAGCTCAAATTCCCTCTTGAGCAGGTGCTTCTTTATGTTGACCTTCTCAACTTCTTCCCCTTTTCTGCAGAACTTCTTCTTGAATTCTGGCAGAGGGATGTCAATATCCTCCAGGTCAAGTAGAGAGTTCCTTCCTTCCTTTTGCTGAATATTGTAGATGTTGTTGATGACGTCAGCATCAACCACCACCTTTTCTCCTTGGACGACGGAGGAGATGACTTCATCCTTGAAGGATGCGTTGAGATAGAACTCAACAGTGTCAATGTTGCTGTAGGCTTCATAATCATGAGAAATGACCTTGCTCAGTTGACATTGTGACAGTCCGTCAACAATGGAGGTCATCCTCTCCTTCTTTTCTGCGAACCTGGGTAGTACTTCCAGTTCGCATCTCAGGCCAGTCAAGACATTCTTGAGAAGTGTTGCCTTTTGTTCCTTTGATAGGTCGGAGAAGCTCAAGATGGCCATGGAGTTTACTGCGGTTAGAAAATTTCTGAGAGATAAGAGTTCAAAAGCTTGAGAGTTATGAGAGCAGTATCGGTTTAGGTTTGCGAAAGGGGGTTTTATGGATATGGATTAGTGGACGTTTGAGATAATTTACGGTTCCAAGAAACCAATAAATGTAAAAAGAGGTGCAGTAAATAAACGGGGGCGCAGTAAATTTTATACGGCTGGATACCGTTTTAAGGGTAAAAGGGTAAAAGACCTTTAATAATTTACTAGGTCACCCGGTTTACAAGATTTTCTTTTCTAAGTCCACCATCTTCTGTTTGACAAGAGAGGGTTTCTGTTGCATAGGTGTTCTGCCAGGGTAGAGAACAGAAGAGGTTGACAGAGGAGGTTAACAGAAGGGGTTCTGCTACAGGAATTCTGTCAACAGCAAATGAGCAACAGAGGGCCTTCCTTTTCATCTTTCCCTTGGAATCTCATCCATCATTCCCAATTCTTCTCTCAGTTTGTTGAACCTAGCCTCAGGAAGAGGCTTTGTCAGGATATCTGCAAGCTGGTCTTCTGTTGGCACATGTTCCATGCAGATGTGCTTCTTCTCCACATGATCTCTGATGAAGTGATGTCTGATCTCAGTATGCTTTGTTCTGGAATGAAGAACTGGATTCTGAGTGATAGCAATGGCACTGGTGTTGTCACACAACAGCTTGATCTCCTTTGCTTGAATTCCATAGTCCTTCAGTTGTTGCTTCATCCAGAGTAGCTGAGCACAGCAACTCCCAGCTGCAATGTACTCTGCCTCAGCTGTACTTGTTGAGATGGAGTTCTGCTTCTTGCTAAACCAGGAAACAAGCCTTCCTCCTAGCAATTGGCAGTGACCAGAGGTGCTCTTTCTGTCTAGTCTGCAACCTGCAAAATCTGAGTCAGAATAACCAATTAGTTCAAAGTTACCTCCCTTTGGATACCATAGGCCTGCATTTGGATTCCCTTTGATGTATCTGATGATTCTCTTTGCAGCACTTAGATGGCTTTCCTTGGGCTTTGATTGGTATCTGGCACAGATTCCAACAGAGAATGAGATGTCTGGTCTGCTTGCAGTTAGATACAACAGAGATCCTATGATTCCTCTATATGTTGTTGCATCTACATCCTTTCCTTCATCATCTGGACCAATTCCTTGTGAAGTGTTCATGGGAATCTTCACTGATGATTTGCCTTCCACTCCAAACTTCTTGATCAGATCTCTGGTGTACTTCCCTTGATTGATAAAGATCCCTTCTGGAACTTGTTTGACTTGAAGTCCTAGGAAGTAACTGAGTTCTCCCATCATACTCATTTCAAATTGACTCTGCATCACTTGAGAAAATTTCTTGCACAGTTCTGGATTAGTACTACCAAATATAATGTCATCAACATATATTTGTACTAACAGAATATGATTAGCAACAGAGATTTGAAATAGAGTTTTGTCAACCTTTCCTTTAGTAAACCCATGGTTCACTAGGAAAAGGGACAAAGTGTCATACCAGGCTCTGGGAGCTTGCTTAAGACCATAGAGGGCCTTTTTAAGCTTGTAGACACAGGAAGATTGAGTAGGAATGAAAAACCTGGTGGTTGTTCCACATAAACTTCTTCTTCAAGATCTCCATTCAGAAATGCACTCTTGACATCCATCTGGTAGACCTTGATGTTGTTGTAGGCAGCATAGGCTAGAAAGATTCTGATGGCTTCAAGTCTGGCAACTGGTGCAAAAGTCTCATCAAAATCTATTCCTTCTTCTTGACAATATCCTTTAGCCACTAGCCTTGCTTTGTTCCTTACAATGTTGTCGTCTTCATCTGCTTTGTTCTTGAATACCCATTTGGTTCCAATGACATTCTGGTGCTTTGGCCTAGGAACAAGTTCCCACACTTTGTTCCTTTCAAACTGAGTGAGCTCTTCTTGCATAGCATTGATCCAATCTGAGTCTGCAAGAGCTTCTTCAACTGTCATAGGTTCCATCTGATATATATAGCAGGCAAGCATTGCTTCTCTCCTTGATGTGGATCTGGTTTGAACTCCACTTCTGATTTGACCAATCACTTGGTTAGGAGGATGATCTCTTAACCATGTTAGGTCTGGTTCTGTCAGCTGCTGTCTTGGTCTCTCTGGTTCCTCATCTTCAGAGTCTTCATCTTCATTCAACAGAAGGGGGTTTGGTGCAGGTGTTGGAAATGCAGGGTTGTCTGCCACCTCTTCTGTTGGTGTTCTATCTTCTATGCTGACATCCTTGAGAATCTCTGTTACCTCTTCAACAGAGGTGCTTTCATCAAACTTCACATGTATGGATTCTTCAACATGTAGGGTCCTTCTGTTGAGTACTCTATAGGCTTTACTAGTGTTTGAATAGCCTATAAAGACTCCTTCATCAGCCTTTTCTTGAAATACTTTCAGATGCTCCTTTCCATTGTTGAGAATGTAGCACTTGCATCCAAATACATGAAAGTAGCTGATGTTAGGTTTTCTTCCCTTCCAGAGTTCATAAGGGGTCTTCTGGTGATTCTTGTTGATCATGCTTCTGTTCTGAGTATAGCATGCAGTGTTGATTGCTTCAGCCCAATATCTCATAGGCAATCCAGATTCTGCAATCATTGTTCTTGCAGCTTCTTTTAAAGTTCTGTTCCTTCTTTCTGCTACGCCATTCTGTTGAGGGGTTCTGGCGGCAGAAAGTTGATGAAAAGTTCCATTCTGATCACAGAAGTCCTTTATGACTTGGTTGACAAATTCAGTTCCTCTGTCTGATCTGATTGTCTTCACTTTCAAGTTCTTCTCAGTCTGAAGTTGCTTTAACAGAGATGGCAACTTCTGAAGAGTTTCATTTTTCTTTGACAGAAAAACAGTCCATGTGTATCTGGAGTAGTCATCAACCATGACTAAGGTATATTTCTTGCCACCAACGCTTGGAGTCTCAACAGGTCCAAATAAATCCATGTGAATCAGATTTAGAGGACTTGTAGAAAGATCTCCAGCAATGGGTTTGAAGGAATTCTTCACTTGTTTGCCTTTCTGACATGCACTGTAGAGGGTCTCTTTCTTGTACACAATGTCTGGTAGCCCTTCTACAATGTGTTCTCTGGCTAGTTTGTTGATTGTTTTGAAATTCAAATGGTTGAGCTTTTTGTGCCAGTCCCAGCTCAGTTTTGAATCTCCTTTGGCTATCAGGCAAACTCCATCTTTTGCAGTGTTCCAATCAACTACATAGATGTTCTTCTTCCTTGATGCTGTAAGAACCACTTCCTTTGTTGTCTCATGCTTCACATAGCAGAAGTCCTTTGTGAATTCAACAGTGTAGCCTTTGTCACAGAATTGGCTAGCACTCAGCAAGTTGAACTTCAGTCCTTTGACATATGAGACATCATCAATGATTATCTGGTTCTTGATCAGCTTTCCTCTTCCTTTTGTTTGACCTTCTTTGTCATTACCTCCAAAGGTAACTCTAGGTCCTTTGCATTTCTGGAACTCTGTTAGGCAACTTCTGTCACCTGTCATGTGCCTGGAGCATCCACTATCAATAAACCATTCTTGTTCAGAGATGGCTCCAGCACACAGTTCCTGCAAGATCAAAAAAAAGATTTAGGTACCCAAGCAATGCTGGGTCCTGGGGGGTCATGGAGTCTGGGTAGTTGGTACCATTTTGGTCTCATCAAGTGAAACCTTGGTGGGTGGTACCCATTGTCCACCTGGTAGTTGTAGTAGACAGAAGTGTGATTCACTTTGGGCAGATGCTTGTGAGGGTCATGCTTCCTGTTTACATACTTTTGCATAGCTTTCTTTGTTGGAAAGAAGTCCCATATACTATCAAGAGCAGAGGGACGGTTAACCTTGGGCTTCTGAAGTTGACCAGCCAACCTCTTCTGCCTGAAGTTAACTTTCTCTTGATATTTGCCCTTCTGGTGATCATTTCTGGTACGATTGACATGAGGTTGTCTGTCAATGAATGGTCTTTTATTTTTGTTATTTTGAAAACCTCTTCTGTTGTTAGGTTTTCTGCCAGGTTCATTATTTTTCAAAAAGGGTTTCTGTTGAACCTTTATCTTACCCTTTTCTGGTCTGACTTCCTCATGAACAACCTTGGTGCCAGATACACCAGCTTGACAGATGGGGCTAGAGATCAGTGGCTCTATGACCTTATCTGCCTTAGCAACTCTGGTGCTAGGCATTACAGAAGGCTCACCTGATTCTGTTGAGCCATAACCAAGACCAAAACCAGTGCCAATCTGTTGATCAAGCACAATCTTTTCCATGGAAGACTGGGCCTTCTGGTAAGCTTTGTACTTAATCTCGAGAGGCTCTATTTCTCTTATTCTCTTGAGAAGAGAAACATTTTCAGTTTCCAGTTGATCTCTTTCCTCAATTAGAAGATTGATTTTGATCTCAACCTCCTTCTTTAAGTCAAGAATTTCAGCTTTCAACTTACTGTTTTCTTCTGTTACAGAAGAATAAGTGGCTTGTATGGCCTTAAACTCTTCCCAAAATTATGACATTGAATCAGAATTAAAAGCTAAGCCTACCGAAGAAAAACTAGATTCAGAAGTAGACGTTACCTCATCATCAGAATGAGCCATCAGGCAAAGGTCTTCTGTCTCAGTATCCAGGCAACAGAAGGCCTCATCAGAATCTGAGTCAGAACTGGATTCTGTTTCTGACAGAGGGTGTTTCTCTAGCTGTTCTGTCACAAGTGCCTTTCTTTTCTCCATCCTGTCCTTGCTTCTTGGACACTCTAGGATGGGGACAATCAGCCTTGAAGTGACCAGGTTGTCTGCAGTTGTAACAGAGAAGCTCTCCAATGCTCTCTGTTGATTTGACCTTCTGGTATGGCTTTCTGTTGAAAGATGGACTCCTTCCATCTTTGGGATTCTTCATAAACTTTTTGAATCTCCTGGCAAAGGCAGCCATATATTCATCAGATAAAAGTACTGAAGGGTCAAAATCATTTACCTTAGATGTGCTGGCAGTGAGGGCTGTAGTGGTCCTCTCTTCTGGTACATCTTCCTTCTCTTCAATCATTTCAAACTCATGAGCTTTGAGATCTGAAATGAGCTTATCAGTGGGATAAGTCTTTACATCCTTGCTGGCTTGGACAGCAACTACCTTCATCTTCCATGCTGAGGGCAGTCCCCTCAACACTTTCAGGTTGATCTCCTTGGTTGTGAGATCCTTGCCAAGCTCAGAAATCTCTCCAGTGAGAGTGAGGAGCCTGTCATACATCTTGGAGATGCTTTCACCAGGGAGAAGTTTGAAGTCATCAAACTTCTTGTTGGCTATGGTTAGTTTGTTGTCCTTCTCTTGCTCATCACCAGCTCCAATGAGCTCAAGAGTATCCCAGATCTCCTTAGCAGTCTTGCACTTCTTGATTCTGTTGAAGTACCTATCATCAATGGACTTGTAGAGGATGTCCTTGGCAATATTGTCTAGGTTGTACTTTCTCCTCTCTTCAGTGGTCCATTCTGAATTGGCTTTGTTAATCATCTGGGGTCTGGTGTTGTCTATGGCATGTTCAGGGTTGACCTTCTGGAAGCTAGTGAAGGGGCCAATATCTAGAACTTCCCACATCTCATCATGTAGAGCACAGAGATGTGCTTTCATCCGGATCCTCCAGTCATCAAACTTAAGATCTGAAAACATAAGATTCTTGGACAAGGAGTGATCCATTATATCAGATAGAAATGAGGTAAAACAGAAAAACAAGTGGATCTTTGTTCAACAAATAACCTAAGAGATTATTAGAACAAGGAGGCTCTGATACCACTTGTTGGTCTCGGTTATACTGGATACAGTCTAGAGGGGGGGTGAATAGACTGTATTGGTTTTTAGCTTTTTAAACTAAGTACCAGATTTACAGAATAGCCTGTTCTGTTGAAAGAACAGACTGGCAGCGGATGGGGTTCTGGCAGGGAGTTCTGTTAGCCTCAGAGAAGCAAAGGCAGAAGGCCTTCTGTTAACTCGTAGAACCAGTTCTGCTGAACACAGATACCAAGTCCAAGGAGTTATACAGTTCTATCTAAGTGCAAGTATTAAAAGCAGTAAGTAAACGACACCAGGGATTTTTATAGTGGTTCAAGGAACAACTCGTTCCTCTAATCCACTGTTCCACTAAGTTGTAAAAACTGCCGTTTACAAAGCCTTAGTCTTAGTACTTAAGAAGCACTCCACGTCTTCTTCAAGCCTAGATGTGTCCTGGGATGCACTGTCTGGCTTCCTTTAACACTGGTCCTTTCACTGAGTTTCCTTGAAGTATCACCACTTCACTACTCCAGTTATTTGGACGTCCTTCTTGTAGCAAGAAGAGTTTCTGTTGAAACTGGGGTTCCTCCAACTAGCTTCGTTACAAAATATGTGTATGTGAAGAGCTTGAAGAGTTGAAGAACACTTGGAACTTTGCTTGAGTTGGAAAGAGTATTTTTCCAACTTCTGCCTTCTCTTGTAGAAGATATTGAGTTTGAATCTCAAGGAGGCTTTTTGCTTTTCAGAGTTTGAATATCTTGCTTGTGGTTTGCAAAGTTGTAGCAAAATTATGTAGGCAAAGTTGTCTGGTTGTTCTTCGTAGTGTATCTTTTATACTGAGGTTGTCTTCCCGTTGGAGGAGTAGGAGGACAACTACATTAAATGAGCGATCAGTTGACTTGACTAGTAGAGCCCGGTAAAGTTGGCGGGTTACTATTTTGGGATAAAGTATTCCTGACATTCCGGCCAATCATCTGCAATTACTCTACGTAGCATGGGGTGCATTAAATGAGCATTTAATGCATGCACTGTAGCTTTTCCGTTTTATACTCCTAGCCGTTGAAGGAATCTTTTAGTTGACTTCCCGGTTCTTTGAAAATCTTCTAAGTGTCAGACCTTCTGGTGTCTTTGTCTGAGAGTAGAACAGAGGAGGTCTGGAGCACTTCTGTTGGGAGTATCCAACAGAGACCCAGAAGGGTTTCTGTCAGAGTCAAGACTAACAGAGATCCTGAGGACTTCTGTTCTGGAGCAGAGAACCAAAGGTCCTCTGTTTCAATAAAGCCTTAAGAGGCACTTCTGTTCTTGAAGCACTTCTGTCCTTGAAGCACTTATGTCCTTGAAGCACTTCTGTCAAGTCGAATACATCTAAGAACTTTACAAAGGAAAATTCTAATACATAATTTCTAAAGGGGTACTCTAAAGTCCTAATTAATATAGCATCATCAAAATCTAATTACAATTATTCCTTACAACACTCTATACACCACTACACTTTTAGAGTCTTTCAAAAAGTATCCACAAGCTTATGTAATCTTCTGGAAGTATCTAGATAACTCCACATTTCTTCTGAGTGTTCTAGAAACTTCCACACATTTTCACACGATTTTAGAGGATTTCACAATTATCTTGAAAACTGTCCAATGTTCTAGAATATTCTACACTCTTCCACACCTGTCTAGAAAGCTCCAAAATATTCTAGAACATTCTCATTAACTTCTCAATTATGGAGGGAACCCAACAGATGTGACCCTAAACATTTTTTTTTGAGTGAAATAGCTTGAAGAAATACGTTATCTCACAATTTAGGCACCTCCACTCACGGTGCCGTTAGTTTTAACCTAGGCCTAAGTAAATAAGCCTACAACAAAATTGAAATTTAGTGGAGGATTTTCTTCTTCTTAAACAAAAAGGAGCTAAAATGGTGTATCATATTTTCCTGGTCGGGCAAGGGTTTATTACTCTGTTGCCTTTTTTCTTAGACGTTGGGTTAAGGTTTAAAGATGTTTAGCACTTCATCGAACAAAAAAGACCGTGCAGTAGATTTGTATATATTTGCTTCTTAAATCTGAATGGATTTATTATAGAATTTAAATTGATTTTGTTGTTGGAATGAATCTCAATTCCTTTGGGAGACATTTTACTTTCTACACACATTGAAACCCATATCTATATTTTTGAATTTGTAAATGTCACATTTCAGTTGTCCGAATGGTTGTAAATGTCATCATTGCCGCTAAATCTAAACTAACACCTTTAACGTTTATAACTTTTGATATGAGTAGGGTTATAACTTCAGACACAGTAGAAAAGTTATAATGATGTAAAAGTTCATCTTATCGTTACTTTTTATCTCTAAAATTACACCATAGATAAAAAAAATGTCGAGTGAAAAAATCTAACTTTATAGGTAATTAATAAATATCCAACAATAATGTCTCTGAAATGACTAAACAATTATATCATTTTTGTACACATTGTCAAAATTCTTTCCACAAGCAATTTTTGATAAAAGTAGATGAGCAAAAATCAAAAGTTTCATACTATACAAGTTTGACACAAAAAAATTCGAACAAGTTATAAAATTTATACTTTTTATACACATTTTTAAAATCTTTCACACTAAATTCAATTTTTTTTGCTAGAGTTCTAAAACAGTCAATTGAAGCCTTGTTTAATTTTAAACTAAATAAAGTGTATTCAAAAGTAATTTTAAGATTGTACTGTAGTGACTTATAATAAATTTTTAAACTTAAGTTACCATGACACTACATTGTAGTAACTATTAGTCATTTTTGTGTAAAAAAGTTTTATTTTAGTAATATTTAATGAAAAAACTTAATTTTAAAGCAAACGAATCAATTGTAATTCGGATCAGACCGGACCAGTTCAGACCGGATCAGAACATACCAGTTCCAGTTCATACTAGATCAGATTTGGATAGTTATAAAATACAGACATTTACCAGACCAGATCAGTTCAGACCAGATTAGCAAATTTTGGTCCACGTAAAAACATTCTTAGGTGGTTTGTCAAAGCTTTCCTCTCTTTCCGGTGTATGGTAAAATCTGAGAGTTTGTTTTCATTTGTATTTCTTTCGGTTTAGATCAAATGGTTCATTCTTAGTTATTTACTACTTCATCACGGGACGATGTACTAGTTGAAAACTCACATGCTATTTGGGAATGCTATCAGGAGCAATTGCATCAACGTACATTGTTAGGAAGTTAGACCATGCTACTCTAGCATAAGCCCCTCGCAGAGTCGGTTCTATCCATTTCTAGGCTTAATGGTACACTATTTTGGGCTTATATCCATGACAAACAGTAAATCATATGGAAAAGTACGGAAAAAGTACTTGTGGTTGGCCCCGTTTTCAGATAGGGTCATGGGTTTCATTCTTTATCAAAGTAGTTCTATGTGTTTGAATTCCGTTATCACAAGAGGGTCACCACCTCCGCCTTTGGATTTTTCAGATCCGTTTGAATTATTTTTTAAAAATGATTTCTCTAATATCACTTTTCTGATGAATTTTTCGGTGACTAGGGTGGCTGAAAACAAAAAAGAAAGATGATCTAGCGGTCGTCTTATTGAGGCGCACCTTCCGGTATTTTTCTTTTAATTTTTCGGGCACTTTTGAAAATCGGAGTTACTTTTAACGGTATTTTTCAGACGTTTTTAACGGTGTGACCCTGTTGTGATAACGGAATTCAAACACATGAACCACTTTGATAAAGAATGAAACACATGACCCTATCTGAAAACGGACTCAACCACAAGTACTTTTTCCGTAGTTTTCCCTAAATCATATTTGTGCAATGAAGTTTATAATATAAAAGCGAGAATCACTTTATTATTATTTAAGTTACATATTTGAGCAAAAATAACAACACGAGTATCAAATAAAAAGAAAAAATATTACTTAAAAACGTTTTTCGTAGAACAATGTAAAGAAAATCATCAATAATTGCTTCATAGGCAACCTTCTTTCCACTAATAAATATGACGAACAATAAAATTGGCATAGGAAACAATTGAAGAATCGGGGTGAGCTTTGAGATAAACAAGCTCTGAAATGATTATATAAATTTGCTATATATGTTATAATTAAATTGAATAAAAAACCTTAAGAGTTAAAAAGATGTAAGGACTTGAGAGATGTGTCTTTTATTTATGCAGCAACAATTGTATTGCTTTAAAAGCTATAACCGATCTTGCTAAAAATCAATGTATATATTCTTTTTTAAACTTGACTCTGTTTAACACTGTTTATGTATGTTTTAAATTTTCAAATTGTTAACAAAATTAATCACTAGGCTTGATAAATTGAACTTAAGGATAGAAAAAGAAACATACTCACACTATGTATAAAGAAAAAATCTTAAACCTATTTTTATTCTATTTTTTGAGACTTAGGACGATCGCCCCTCTTGCCCTCGTCATAACTGGCCCTGGCCCTTCGAATTCAAAAGGCAAATAGCATAGTTTAAATAGATCCTATAAATTCCTCTGGCACAATTAATTATCTCTCCTTAACAATAGGTGTAATTATCTCTTCCCTAATAATTGACGCAGCTAAGACACGGGTAATTGACTTTTTGAGTCAATCTTTGTAAACTTTGACCGTTAATTACACAAAAACCATATTATTTTATAATATCAAAATAATTTTGAATTCTTCATTAGGAGTATTATTGAAATGTTGGTTTATAAAAAGCTTTATAAGTGTATATTTTTACATATCAATGGTCAAACATCAACGTTGAAGACCGTGAAATGTTGAATGTAAAGTTAATTAAGGGACGGAGGAAGTACAATTAAACTTGTACTTCCACATATAACAACAAAGTTACACCAACATTTTTAAGATACCAGTTATAACCTTAATTCTATTCAAGTTTATAAATTGTATGTATAGATCAATATTTAATAGCGTTAGAATTGATCGAATCATTAAAAGTTTGGAGAACTATCAAATAAGCGCTCGAACTTACATAAAAAGTGCAAATAAGCCCTTTTATAGGAGGCTCTGTCCGGTCGTCGCCATTTGGGGCGTTTTCCGGTGGATATTTTTGATAAATTGTTTGAGCATCTTCTTAATTAAGTCTAGTTTACCCATACTAAATTTCAGCTAAAACGTCAACCGAGAAGGCAGTCAAATGATTTTCTGCAGGGGCGGATCCAGAAAGTCACAATGGGGTGGGCTGGGAAAAAAATTGAAATACACATATATAATAATAAGTCAAGTCGTCAACACTTACAAATTCATTAAAACATCATTTAAGTTGTGCCCTACGTGACTTCAAAGTATAAAATTCATCAATAATAGAATCTATATCTATATTATTGACAAAGTCTCGTTCAATGTAGATCATCAATGAATCTTCAAGAAAATCGTCTCCCATTTTGTTACGAAGTGCCGTCTTCACATGCTTCATTGCTGAAAATTCTCTTTCCGTAGTAGCAGTAGAAACAGGTAGGGTCAAAACTAGACGAATTAGTCTCGTCAACATAACATAGATTTCTGATTTCCCACTCTCCGTCAAATGTTGACATAACTCAACAAGTGTGGACGCTTCAGATGTTGAAACAATATCATGCTTGTAGTGAATCAACTCATACTCAAGTGAGACAATATCTTGATCAGTGAAATCTGCAGGATAAAACTTTTTTGCAAGTTTACAGATATCCTCACTGTTAAATGAGCTGAAGGAGTTCTTGGGATCCAAAGCAAGACTAAGTTGAAGAAGTTCCATGGATGTATCATTAAAGCGCGTGCCTAACTCAGTCAAAGTAAAATCAATCGCTTCATTGAAGACATCAAAATGATAATGATGTTCTATTGTTGGTTGGAAACGAGAACGCCCAATCTTATATGGATCACCCAAATTTGGAACATCAATATCATTTGAAGAGCAAAAACTCTTCACTTCTTTAAGAAATTCCTCCTAACCAGATGCTCTTAACTCTGCAAGGATAGTTTTAGTAGTACCAATGAATGTAATAGCACTCAAAATATCAAGAGTTTTTTTTTTGAAGAACCTGGCAAAGAGCATCAGTTATTCTCAGAAGTTTATGCATCAAGTGTAAGACAAACACAAATTCAAAGCTTGCCATTTTTCTATAGGTCCCAAGAACTTCAGCTTTAGATCTTCCATTTGGAGAGTTCTCAACCAAATGTTCAAACACTTTGCAAGTTGCGGCATACATGTTTATCAAACTCTTCACGGAGCTATAGTGAGAACCCCAACGAGTAGATCCGGATCGTTGCAAATTACCAACTTGATTTGCACCACGTCCCAACTCGCGTTCCCCGATTGCTAATAACTTCTCAATTTCACTTCTTTGAGACACGTGCAACTCCGATACCCGCTTTGGTGAAGAAGTGATAATATTAACAATATTATCCAAATGAGAGAAGAGTTCCCAAATTAAGCTAACATCCTTAGCCGCAGAAATCAACGCAAGTTGTAAGCGATGTGCAAAACAATGAATGTAATATGCATAAGGAAAATCTCTACGAAATAATGCCTGAAGGCCATTAAATGAACCTCGCATATTACTCCCACCATCATAACCTTGGCCTGTCATTTTTGAAAGTTGGAGGTCATGATTACCAAGCACATCACATATTTCACCTTTCAAGGTACTTGCTACAGTGTCACTAACACTTCTGATGGCAAAGAACCGCTCTGTAAGAATTCCCCTGCTGTTCACAAACCGTATAATAATCGCCATCTGCTCCTGTTTAGATATATCTTGTGCTTCATCAACAAGAATGCAGAAACAACTATTTGCAATTTCTTCACGAACCATTTGACGAACTCTATTTGGCATTATATTCAAGATCTCTTTTTGAATGTCGGGAACAATGTACTGAGCATTTTTAGGAGCATTCTCAAGTACAACTTCATGAACTTTGGTATTCATAGTCGCAAAAGCTTTCACTAGTTCAATAAAATTTCCCCGATTTGATGATGTTACAGATTCATCATGACCTCTAAAGGCACAACCTTGAAGTGCCAACCATCGAACAGCTATAATAGAAGTTCTCAATCACAAACGATTTTTCTCCTTTTCTTGTTGCGATTGGGCATGAAAAACATTCTCAATATGGCCAGATGGTTGGCTCAAATTTTCAGCTCTTTGAACACACATCATATGAGGTGATTTTTCTGAAATACCAATGTGTTGAAGAAATGCACATTGACTTCCTTGATTTACCCTCTTCCAACTTTGAAATCCTTCGTTAACTAATGCAGAAGTAGTATGCATATGAATGTCACTCAAGAAAAGGAAGCAGAAAAAACAGTAAGCTTTATCAGTCACAGGTGAATACTCTAACCAATTAAACTTGTCAAACCAGTGTTTCTGAAAACTTCGGTTTTGAGCTCCAAACTTTTTCACTTGATAAGCTTTCATTCTCAGTTGATAAGGCCCAACATTTAGATATGCACGTCTAACTTCATCTCGCACATTAACATGGTATTCATGAATTTGTTTTCTTTTTCCCGGATCCCTCTCAATGGAAAAAGATGAAGGCAACTCAAAATTGGAGATAGATTGGATTTCAGGGACTAGGACATGTGAAGGAACCTCATTGACTAGATCTTGCGCTATCGTAGGTATAGGTTCAGAACTTCCTTCACCGATTTGACGATTCACTTTTGAAAAGAATGATGAAATCAACTTCTTTCCCTTCTTGGCAACATGTTCATTATCCATTCTAAAAAAACATTTTCAATATTGGTATAAATTAAAAAACTTATATAAAAAATATATAACAGATTCACTCATTCACTCTAAAATGCACAATGCACATATTCACTCTAAAATTACTGGTATTGTTCAACCTAAAATGCACAATTCACAGATTCACTCATTCAAAGTTCACAGATTCACAGCAGAAGTTAATAACTTCACTGATTCACAATCAAAATTCAACACTTCGTCCCTGAAAAGAACAAAGAGGATTTACCTGGTCGGGCAGAGAAAGAGGTGGTCGGGCAGAGGAAGAGGCGGATCCGACTGACCGGCTCGGTGCGTCGCTCGGTCGCTGTTGCCTGCTGTTCACGTCTCCGGCACGGCGGCAACTCAGCACCGGACACCGGCGGCACGCGGCAGGTTCGCTGCTTGACCCTGCTTCAGTCGGTTCGTCACTTCGTCCGGAGCTCGTCGGTCGCCCACTCGTCGGTCTCGTCCCTTGAAGCCTTCGTTCGACAGTCGACACTTCGACCGTAAGTCCGCAGGCTGGGAGCGGTAAGCCGTAAGGGACTCAGGGAAAAGATGTGGGCTGCTTTTTCTGGGCTGGGCTGGGAATTATTTGTGGGGTGGGCTGACATTTAAATTTAGGGTGGGCTGAGAATCGAAAATAAACCAATACTATTAAAAAAAATTGGGCTGGGCTGAAGCCCATTCCTGGCCAGGCTACCATCCGCCCCTGATTTTCTGAAATATACTACACTCTTTAACTACACAGTTATTTTCAAAAATTCATTTGAGTGCCTTTCCAATTGAATATTTAGCTGAAATTTGGTATGAGTAAACTAGACGTAATGAATAAGATGCTCAAAAAAATTCATTAAAAAATTCCACCGAGAACCGCCCCAAATGGTGACGGCCGGTCAGAACCTCCTATAAAAGGACTTATTCGCACTTTTTATGTAAGTTCGAGGGCTTATTTGATAGTTCTCCCTTAAAATTTTGTTAGAATTACTGAAATTCTGGTTGATATGGATGAATTAGGTAGGTCTATTGTATTATGAGAAAAATTAAAATGAGTTTTATTAATTACGTAGAGAAAAAGTTATATGAATAAACAAAAAAAAAACCATCTTCAGCTAAATCAATCAATTTAGTTAGAAAAGTAATTTGAGTCTTGCTTATTTTGATTATTCAAAGTTGAACATGTAAATTCAAAAGTTCAACATTCAGTAAGAAAGTTGATTGATAAGACTAATTAGCCAAAATAAAGGCTACGAAATGGGTCCTTAGGATGTTTTTACTTGGACTATTTTCAGTCCCAGACCAGACCACATCAGACTTGGACAGTTACAAAGTACATATGAACCAGAGTTTACCAGACCAGACCAGACTAAATCTGACCAGATCAGGCCCTACAAAATTAGACCAGACCAACAAATTTCAGTCCAAGTAAAAACATTCTTAATATGTTTTCAATTGGAATGAAAATTTCTAGTCTGGACTTATTTGGTATAGTTTGTTTACGTACGTCTAGTCAATTGGTCTGGTGTGATAGATGTATGTTTTATATGTATTTTACAATTGCTAATTTAGTCTCATCTAATCTGATTTGATATGATGTGGTCTACTGTGGTTCAGTCTGAGACTAAAACGAATCCAATTAAAAATATTGTAAAATTATTGGAGTTAGATAAATTTGGTTCTCTTACTAGCCATTTTTGTCGATCTAGGTTAGAATTGAATTAGTATCCACAAAACAATTTTTTTTTGAATCCCTGTAATTTTAGGTTTACAAAATTAAAGTTATGGCTTCAAGCACAATTCAGTATATCATGAGAAATGTAGTAAGACATGAACGGGAGAGGATGCACTAGTAGGACTATCAAAGTCGACAAGGAGAGGATGCACTAGTAGGACTCAACAAAATAAAAAACCCCATTTTTAGGTCTGGGATCGATTCGGTTCTTATCCAAAATTGGAGGAACCGTTAAGAAAAATGTAACTCTTATAGTGCATCCTCTCCCGTTATCGGTTCCTAAAACTACAACAATCCTTCAATAATACATCTTCATTCAACGTTACAATCACATGAAACATCAATATTTAAATATTAATTTTTTAATAACAAAATGATTACTTAATTCAACAACATGATTGTCAAACAGGTAACATAATTACCAAACAATGTGAACACGAAAGTTGGGAATTAAAAAGAAAACTAAATATCCAAGATCAAAATCCTAACATAACATTTTAAAACAAACGTCAAACAAAGTGATATAGTATGGTCACTAGTAACCTTGCCAAAGAAAGCATCAAGATCTAATCATGGACTTGGTTATTAGTCGCCCTTTTTCCTAAAATAACAGCCCTCAGTGAGTCTGGCACGTCCACCCGTTGGCTGGCATAGGACTGTCTGGCAGTTTCCACACATAACAACAGTCTGAGAATGGCTGAACACATTTGTTATGCTAAAGCAACCTTGACACTTCACATCCATAAAGAAAGAGTTCGGGGATGGTACGAGACGCTTGAGCTTGTGCTTTCTTTTTAGATCTTCAAAAGAAGGATTCAGCAGATCCAGATCATTTGAGAGCCCCATTTTCTGAAAGGAAGCCGGAAAACTGGAAACACCGGAACACCGAACAAAGAAGATTACTATGTAAGGATGCAGCCAATGTGCGAGGTTTAAATATTAATTAAAAACTGAAAACTAAACAAAAAATCAGTTTGTTCAATACATAATTAGAAAGTGTTAATATGATTCTAATGGATCAACAAGGATGCTTGTAGATGCCCAAAGTGACCAGAATTGATAGCCAGCTTCAAGTAATTCAATTATGGAAAAATTATTTAAATTTGAGTTAATTGACATTAAATAAAACAGTGGTAGTAAGATTATCATAATTGACTATGTCACAACACTATATTTGGTTTAATGTGAATATACTTACATTCTAGTTAATGTGTTGTTCTAAATGTTTCTTTAGTGTACTAGTCCCATTCTTGGTCAAGTCGAAAGCAATTTGAATAAAGCAATACTTGCAAGTAATTATTTGAGTGTGGTCAATTTGTACCTCTACTCTATAGTCAACTAAAAGTTGAATATTTTGAGAGAATGAATACATGAACTAAAGTTAATGACTGTTATCATTGTTACTTCACAAGAGTTGTTTTGAGAGGAGGAGGAGGAGGAGGAGGAGGAGGAGGAGGAGGAGGAGGAGGAGGAGAAGAATTTGGTGGTTTATCCATGAGCTACAAAAGTTTGATTTAAAAATACAGATAGCTAGAGATGCTTATGCTAGGGTTCTCATCCTTATGCTACAGGTAGTGAGTGGGTTAAAGGTTGAAGAGTAGAGAACTTTAGGTTGTCTAGTGGGCTAAAGGCTCGGTGGGTTAACTTTTAAAATAAGTAGAATAACCCACTAGTTGTCTAACTTTTAAAATTTAAGAATGAATTGTGAATTAACTGTTCCATGTCGGTTCTAAGCGAAAGTTTTTATAACAAATCGGGAACTGAACTGATATTAACTAATAGGAACCGAACTGATATATTATTTGTAAAATTTTTAACAACTAGAATACACTTTAAAAAGTTATACTACGTAGCACTTTAGAAAATTGAAGATTTTAAAGTGCAAATTATTTTATTATTTTTATGTATGAAATATTAGTGGTACATGAAAGATAATAAGAAGTTATGAATTTTGTTATACTATGTATTTTTTAGGCTACCAGAGTACAAAAAAGGTACAACACTCTAAAAGATAGATTTTGTTAAAGTACTACATTTTTTTTTACTTATAAAAAGTATAAGTGTCATATGAAAAATACTAAACAGTTAAGAATTTTAATATACAGTATGTTTAAAGCAATCGGAGTACAAATAAAAAAAAAACTTAACACTTTAAAAACATAACTTTTTTAAAGGGCAAAATTATTTTTAAATTTTTGTATATTCAATATTGATGTCATACGAAAGATAATAAAAAGTTATCAATGTTGATACATTTTTTATAACAACGAGACTACAACAAAAAGGTTATAGTTTTTTAAAATGGGGGTTTTCATTTTTGATGATCCCACAAATGCTTCCTCTCCTGTTTTATGATGCCTTCTCATGCGGACGGAGCGTGCTTCCTACGTTGATGTAGTCGCCAATTGAATTGGCGATTTAGCCAAGTTTATCAAAGCCTCAAAGGTATTTCGGAAAATATTTTTAATTCAACATCAATTTTGTAAATATTTTATTATTCAGCATTATTTTAGAAAAAAAAATCATCAAAGAAGATGTTTTTGCGTTGATTTTTTTTAACATTTCTCGATATATTTTTCTCTTCATTTTATGAGTTCTGCTACATTTTTCAGAAACTTTAATAGATTGAGCCATTTTAAACTTTATGAAACACGTTATGCATTTTTTAATCAACGAGTCATGCTTGAGCTATTTCATGCATAAAAGCAGGAGACATTGTAATTAGTTACGTTATACACACAAAAACCAATATATATATATATATATATATATATATATATATATATATATATATATATTGATCTTGAGGTATATATATTGCATAAAGAATAGTATAAAGAAGCAAATAAAATACATTCCAAACTTTCTACTTTTAAAGTAATAATAAGTAAATAACAATGGTAAGATCGTATAAGATGTTTGCAATTATGCTGCTCTTCATTGTGCTCCTTTCTTCAACCGGTAATTCCTCTTTAATTATGAGTATTACGTATTTCAGATTCGACCCTTCAACGCATCAAAACAACTGCACATAAATTTAAAATATGTAGTTCTAACCAATTGTTCAATCTTGTTTCATAATATAATACTACATCCTTCCTAAATCATTCTTACCACTTTAAGTTGGTACGCTTATTAGTAAAATGAGTAAAATGAAAATGTATCATGATTGAGGTAGAAAAATGTAAGAGGATCCTAACTACACAATAATCATTCATTAAAAAGAAGTAGGAAGACAATTTTGAGACATTCATTTAGCACGAATGGTTAAGGGTAATTCGTTACGGGCTTGTGTGACTCATTTAATTATTTAAACACCTCTACAAACTTTGAGTCTTAACATATCCAGATCAAGTTTAAACTATACCTATGTGACTGATCTGTATCTAGTATTCCCTATAAATCTAGACTCGACCCAATTAAAGACCTATTAAAGCCTATACTTTTCATTGTTCGATAAGTCCTAGCTTGTTTGATGACTATGATTGGGGTTTAGGCCATGTGTGACTAGTACATTTTTGTAGGGGCACTTAAACTATGGTGTCCAATATTTTAATAATTAGCAGCTGCTTAAAAAGTAGTACTCCATCCACATCAAAATAATTGTCTCAGCTTCCTTTTTTAGGTGTATCAAATTAATGATTTCATTTACCTTTTTGAAAAGAAATCTCTCCTAAAAGCAGTTATAGTATTGTTACAGTACCAAAACCTCTTACTTATCTTAAACTACGTAAAAAAAATGAGACAATTATTTTGATACAGAGGCCATATATATTTATAATAGGATGCATTATTGTGATAGATTTATAATAGGATGCATTTTTATTTTTTAGTTTTAAACATTTGACGTCCATAAGAAATACGTTTACGGATTATTCGGGTTGATATTCTCACAAGAATAGTCATCAAGATATGAGCAGCTTATAAGGAAAATAAAACTTGCGAAATTGATACAAAAATTGTCCTAAATAGGAGTAAAAATGTTTTAAAATTCCAAAATACTATCTAGAAGCTAAGTATCATGTTTTTTATTCCCTAAATATGAGTAATCTGCCAAGTTTGGAAAAAAATGTCATGTTTAAAGCCTAGTAATGTCAAACATGGCAGAAATTTACTCGAATTTAGGAAATAAAAAACATGATAGTCCTATTTTAGAATTTCAAAACTTTTTACTCCTATTTATGGAATTCTCTCAAATTGATATTATCTCAATGCAAATCTCTTGATAAATTCGTTATAAAGAATATGGAAAATTCCAGAAATAGGAGTAAAAAAGTTTGAAAATTCCAAAATGAGACTGTCATGTTTTTATTCCCAAAATAGGAGTAATTACTGGCAAGTTTGGAAAATACTGTCATGTTTAAAGTCAAGTACTGCCAAAACATTACAGTAATTAGTCCTATTTTGGGAATAAAAACATAATAGTCCTATTTTGGAATATACAAACGTTTTAATCCTATTTTGGGTAATTTCTCTAAAGAATTTCAACAAAACAAACGTTTTAATAGTCACTTAGTATATTCATATCAGGTTTGAGTATAGCTTGTTGATGAATAGCCATATATAGAGTATGATTTTTTTTTGTTAGTTTATTATTTGACGGGCATTATATTTTCTTTGTATTAGGTTGTTTTTACTTGGACGGTAATTCGTCCCAGACCAGGCCAGACCAGATCAGATCAGACCAGATCAAAACAGACCAGACAAGACCAAACTAAAACAGACCAGACCAGACCAGACCAAACCAGACCAGACCAGACCAGACCATATTTTATTATTATTTCTATTATTATTATTATTATTATTATTATTGTTAGGGGTGTGCACCGGTTCAAAACCGGATCGGACCTTACCGAACCGAATCGGATATCATTCCGGTTCCGGTTTTTCTGGTCCGGTTCGGTCCGGTTTTCCGGTTTTAACCGGACAGTGCACGCCCTAATTATTATTATTATTATTATTATTATTATTATTACTATTATTATTATTATTATTGTTATTCATAGTATTATTATAATTGTTGTTGTTATTATTATTATTACTACTAC
The DNA here is from genome assembly GCA_945859875.1 of Cuscuta europaea. Lineage (NCBI taxonomy): Eukaryota > Viridiplantae > Streptophyta > Magnoliopsida > Solanales > Convolvulaceae > Cuscuta > Cuscuta europaea. The sequence goes on from CAMAPE010000065.1 coordinate 7,058,695, forward strand.
TATTATTATTATTATTATTATTGTTATTAATATTATTAATATAATTATTGTTATTATTATTGTTATTACTATTACTATTATTATTATTATTATCATTATTATCATTATTATTATCATTATTATCATCATCATCATCATTATTATTATTATTATTATTATTATTATAATTGCGGTTCAATATGGTCTATTCTGTTTTGGTCTGGTCTGGTCTGGTCTACTTCGATCTGGGATTGAAATCAGACCAAGTAAAACGATAACAATTTTTGATAATTTGGAAGGAATATTATTATTTTTAATTATAAATGAATAAAATATAATTATTTATGGATTATAAAATATATATATATAATAAAATCTTTATGCAAAAAATATAAAAAATAAAATTTTAGACCAGACCAGACCAAAACAGATCAGACCATGTCAGGCCAGCAAATTACCGTCCAAGTAAAAACATCCTTAGAATGAGCCAATTTCATTTTATCGAACAAAGCTGAAACTCTTATTGGATCGGCCCTGATTATGATGATTTTAATTAATTTTATCTTAAAAGTATTTCACACATTAGTATCGTCTTTTATTTGCTACAAATTAGTTCATTAATTTTAATGTTAGTAAAATGTATGAGTAGATGGTCCAATGAAGATTGGAGAAGCCAAGACATGCCTCAGCAAGAAGTTCCATTGCATCGATGACATTAAATGTGAGAACGCGTGCAAGAGCCGAGGCTTTTCTCGCGGTAACTGTGGCGAATTTTGGCAGTTTCAGTGTTGTTGTTCCTAAAATCAGACCACCAATATTGTTTTCAAATTTGATGGAGCTCTAATGGAGATATATTCAGAATCATAAATACGTAAAATGATGATGCAATAAGGGAAGATGTCAAGATGATAACTAATAATCTCATTAGTTATGTGACATTTTTTCTTTTAATAAGATATATACTAGTATGTATTGTTTGTGACTTGTGTATCTTGAAATCTGAATAAAATATATACTAGTAATTGTTTAGAGAAAGGTGGCATGTGAAATGTAATTTCACGCTTTATTGTATGTAGGCCTTCCCTCCCTATAAAACTTGAGTGCCTCTCATGGCCCAATCAAATATCAACATATGACTAATAAGAATCCTTCAAATTTGTTCAAGGCTTCTAGTGTGGGACCAGTCCTACACTTACCTCACATCGGAGAGAACTTTTAGGAACAATTTATCATTCATTTCTAAATGATTTTATACAAATAATGTATTAAAACGTTCACCTCACAGATCGAATACAATATGTTAGGACTTTGTTCCATTTAAAATGAGATGTAGGAATTCTTACATTTTGTAGCTCCAAAGTGACCAAAATATTAATTTGTAAACCCACTTTTCTAACGATATATAAATACAAATATACAATTAACCGAAACATATACATTAACTCTAATATTTTATGCAATTAACAATATTCTAAGAAAAAATCTATTTGTACACACTCTTACACACTCATGTCTGTGAAGGCATTTTTTTTGTCTGTCCCGGACAAAACGTATTTGTCAAATACGTTTTGTCTGGGACAGACAAAAAAAATACCTTCACGGACATGAGTGTGTAAGAGTGTGTACACAAAGTGTGTACCCAAGTCTGATTCATATTCTAATCATATTAAGCAATGACTTAAAAATGTTGTTGCACGTACTCACTATATCTATGACGGACAATAGCTGTAGTAGCACAAAATAATTTTTAGAGCATTAAATTTCAAACTCGTTGCCCAAGTTTTGATTTGTGTAATATTAATACCTAGTTGTTGCCCAAAGATAGAAGAAGTGATATACTTTAATTTTGATTGCCCAAACACTTAATCAAGTGCGACAAAATAAAATTGTGTCGCACATAATGTATTCTTTCGATGCCCAAAATCGTTTTTCTTGTAGTGAACATAATACAAATGGGAGGTTTTTTCCTAAAATATTACTAATAAAAAATCTATGGACAAAAAATGTGATTATAAGTTACCATGTTAAAGTTTTATGATCACTACGATATAACATTTCTCATTTGAGTTCAATTATAATCACTAAAGTTACTAGAGTCGCATTTTTGTCCACAACTTTTATTTTGGTTATATATTTGAAATTTTTTCTAAAAATGGTACTTCTAAAACTATGTCTTATGTATTCAAATTTAAAACTTGATATAAATTAGAACAACCAATCCAATTTAATTTAATCACCCAATACACCTCCACAAAAATTTTAGCAATTACATAAATTAAAGCAAATTAGAGTAATGCTTAGCAATATTTGGTCTTTAAACTCATACGCAAGTACAATGAAAGTTATAGGGTGGAAAATTAAGAGAGCCACAATGTGGAAAATGTGTAGAGAAAATCAAATAATCAATATGTGAGAAAATAACTCTTGTAAAACACAATACTCATCAACTCTAGAAGTAGGAAAGTTCTTTGTTATAGATATAAGAGATTCGATGATGATGAAGCAGACAAAGGAAGGATGGTGAGAGATAATTAAAATTCAAAATCTAAAATAGTGAACTTTTAAGCACCAACTCATGAGAATTGCATAAGATAGCTGATTAGCCGAATATTGTTTGGATGTATTAGAGGGAATGAGTGTCATATGCTAATGTACTGCTATTCATATCTATTAAAATATACTTCCTCCATCCCCGAAAGAATCTTCTTCACTGCTAGCCCCTACTTCTTCTCCACCCTACTACCCCCTACTTCTCCTCCACAATTACCCCTACCTACCTCCTATCTCCATCTCAACCAGCTCATCTCCTAGCTGAAACAGAAGAATCGAGACACCGCTGCTCCTACTTATTGGTTACTCTCTTATTTCACAAATTACAACCTAATTTTTGCAAGCCTAATATCAATTTCAGAGAGAGATTTCCCAATTATCAGTCCTTTTATTTGCAATTAGACTAGGAATATGGTTGAATATCTAAACTACGAATGTGGGGAGCATAATCTTGTTCAATGGTTGGTTCAATTTTGTCACGCCCCAGACCGCATCTAAGTGCGTGTACAACCGATGTATGACCAAGTGACGTCACTCGCAAGTCAACGTGGCTCAATCATACAATGCGCCCATGAACGTAGTCCATACCATTCCTCAGTAAGTAAACATACATAGCAACATCACAGTTTAGATTGAATGAATAGCGGAAATGTTCAATAATCAATCGTGGGTCACACATGGCCAAAACGAGGCTCAAAGAACCAAAACAATGTATTCATTACATAAATATCCATGAGCATAGTTTGTAGTTTAAAAACAATAAAGGAAGCACGAACCACGTCTTCCTTTAGATTACTCCGCCGAACAAGGTGCGGATAGCAAGCTTTAGCTTCAACCTGAAATGGTGCCCCCTCCCCCCGACGGGGTCAGTACGCGAATGGTTGGTTCAACCTGAAATGGTGCCCCCCAAACATAGGGTGATACATACACGTATAATCCTTCCCCCCCAAGTTATGAAATACATATTAGTATATATACACTTGGAAAAACCCGACCCGTAGGTCATTGTTTATTTGGGAAAACAGTAGTAGTCAATATCCTTGACTAAAATTTCAACCCATCCATATACCTATGAGTGTATAGGACTCCTTCTGATCCAAAACAATTCATATTCTGAGTTTTGCAGACGGTTTAGTTCCTAGGCCCTCCATCATATATAGATCCGAGTTTTGAGGACAGTACCGTCATCCTTGGGTCCTCCACGATTAATATATACTCCCTCCGTCTCTTAATACTTTGTCATCTTTTCTTTTTGGGACGTCCCAAAATACTTTTCCACTTTCCCTTTTAATCAATTATTTTGTGGTTTCTGTTATTTCTCTCTCCTCTGCACAAACCTCAACCACACAGTTTTTACTTTATTATTCTCCGTGCCGGTCAACTTTGGCAAAGTTTTAAGGGACGGAGGTAGTATGAGTTTTGAGGACAGTACTGTCGTCCTTGGGTTTTCCACCATTTATACATATGAGTTTTGAGGACAGTACCGTCGTCCTTGGGTTGTCCACCATTTATATACTGAGTTTTTAGGACAATATCGTCGTCCTTGGGTTTTTCACCATTTTCTATTAATTCCTATGATCTACCACATATCATACATAGATAGGGTCTACATCATAATCATTTATTATGACTAAACCAAGTCTAATAGCCTAAGCATAACAATCCATGCAAAACCATGCACGTAAATCAACATATAAGCAAAATGAGACCAAACCGGCACTGGTTCATGATTAAAATCATTAAACCAGGCACCCCGTACCCAAACTAGAGCCGATTCAATCCATAACTGGTGCCGATTGCCCCCCGGGCAACCGGTCAATGTTTGTTGACCCGCCATTTGAAGTCCAATTTGTGCCAAACTTAATCACAACGTGTATTAAGTTATAAACAATCGATTTATGCCATTTTTATCCGTCAAAACATCACATATGTTTTATAAACATTTTCATATCATATTTCGTGCATATCTCAATAGTTCATTTCATATAAGCCTAATCACTTGGCTAACCACATGTTTGAACTCTTTTAAACACCATTATGAACACATATAACATTTTCTTAGGTAATCTCATTCCTAACCCAAGAGTTACAAGACATTAAGCCGTCCACTCACCTCGAATGAGCTTTATGAAGTCTACCCTTCTCGGTTGAACTTCGGTGAAACTCCGGTGAACTTTGATGAACTCCGGAGACAACTCCGGCGACTCTTTCAACTCTCTTAAAGCTATAGGAACTTCTTGCACAAGTTCCTCACAAGGTTTTATCATCACAAAATCCGTATCAACACAAATAACCTCTAAAAGGTTATTTTCCGGCGAACCGGTCACTTTGGCTTCTAAGTTCGTTCTTGGACCTAGAACCACCTTCCAACCCCTCATTCTACATTTCTAAACATGTAGAGCTATCCTAAGGGTTCCTCATATTCTATATAAGTCATATGGTAGTTAAAGAGTAGAGGAAAAGTTAATATAAAGTCATTACCTTAATCTCCACACTTTTTCCTCTCTTTTTCCTCCTTTAAACTTCCTTCTTTGGCTTCCTTGAGCTTGAGTCCACATTTAGCTATGGTGTTTGCAGAGCTCTTCTACCTCCTTGGGGTGGTTTGGACGCACAAGACAATGGGAGCGGGAGTGAGGAGACTCCTTTTGTCTCAAATGGCAAATAAGTGAGAGGGAAGGTCTACCTTGGGTCAACTCTCACCCAACCATCACCCTCAGCCCACACACACCTCTCAACCCATGTTGTGCAGTCCCCTTTGTCAACTTCGAGCTCTCAAAAACGCGGGGTGGCCCCCACTCATGTGGGAGGTCATCCCAATATGTCCCGAACAGTACAATCGGTCTCGAAAGTTGTATTTCTCGGACTGTTTTAATTATATTTTATTTTACTGGGTCAAATAAAATATATTACACATTCTCAACCACTATGAGCCTTTAGAATGAATATACATCCCCCAACTTTAATTTAGAAGTCTCCGAAATTCGTTTCGGGTTGTTATCCGATAAATTACCAATACCGATAATTGTGCCTCGTTTGACCAACCGGTCGACTCTATGCCTACTCTATGGACCAACTAGAATATCCACCACCATATGTATGTTATCTAGACCAAGATGAATATCATATGTGGTCCCGGAATATCCGGTGGTTCCCGCTCCCGATGTGGGCCCCACATGCAATTCACTATTCACGCAAAAGTAATAACAAAAATTTACAACCTCGTAAATTCATTAATCATTTCATAAGGTTCAATACATGATCTGCATAAAAGTAAATATATTTGGGGACGGTGTTACAAATTCATTGCTGTTTTGTTCATCTTTTGCTTATTTTATTGGCGTGCCAGTATTAAAGTTTGCTTAATTCATTTGTGTTTGTGGCAATTTTTTTAACCATGATAATAAGAATAAAATCTTAGTAATTTAGGAGTAATTTATTTCATAGTGACACCTTAACTTATGTAAATATGTTACGTTGTACTTTAAGCAAACTTTTTTTGAAGGTATCTATTTGTCCACTGTTTTAATATTTCATTTTAGCAACTGAATTCCTTTTTAATTCTTCCGTAGCTAAAGTTGTATTATGCATTTTGAAATAGATCAATTTTATCTTTGAATTATGTTTTTTCTGTTGACTAATTCAGGTTAATAATAATATTGTTAGAAAAATGATATTAAAATGCGAGTTTAACAAGATAAAAATCCCGAGTTTAAACAAATCACCAGACAAACCGCCAAATGAAAGAAAAGAAAATTATAATAATTAGAATAAATCAAAATGGAGAAGAGAAAAGATAAGAAAACTTATCGCAGGATCGCCCGTTAATACGGACTGGTCTTGAAGAAAGATAGCCCCCTTATCCCGATAGCTATTCGGACGGGTCTGGCTAGCTAGCTCCCGGGATAATTCTACCACGTTACAGACTCGTAGCTACCTTGACTCGAACGTGTATGAAAGCTATGACCAGATATTATGTATTCCTTTTAGAGAGTAAAAGAAATACAGATGAAAAGCATGCAAGTCAAATTGATCAAGAAGAAAAAGGTTTGTTCGTAAGATAGAATAAGATGAGAGAAAGATATGTGTATCACAAATACTGACGTGTCACAAATACACAAATACTTAGAGAGATAAGCTCTCTTCCATCACTAAACTCCCTTTCCTTACACGGCGGTTTGGGGCAGCCACCATCATGGGACAGCCACCACATCCGACCAAACCTCACCCTCCCAAACACCACCCACTAAAAACCACCCCACCTCCCTTCATCCAAAACTACCCAATCAACCCACTGTTTCAGCTCCGTCTTTTACAGATATCCTCAAATCCTCTAAATGTCAAGCAGCAAGCCCCAATCAGGAGAACCGAACAGGAAGCAGCAGGCCTACAGTCAACCGGACATTTCTTCAAGTTGTCAACGATTCCTTATCCCCGCTGGTTCCCCTTAAGCCTCCAACCAGAATGAAGGGGTTACCAGCAGTAGCTTTCACAGAACAGGAGGTTGACTCACTTTCCGGCAGGCTATCCTACGCCCTGATTGGGTCGTTCCTTCAGGAACAGCCAAGGTTGCTCACAATCAGGCAAACCTTTGAAAGGGTAGGATTTAAAGGTAAATTTTATCTTGGAAATTTGGCTCCAATGCATATTCTCATCAGGTTTGAGAAGGAAGAAGACTACCCAAGGTGCTGGTTCAGGGGGATTGGTCTATTTTTGGAAGTCACATGAGAATTACTAAATGGACCCCAATTTCAACCTTGAAATTGAAACTCCTATAGCGCCTGTCTAGATATCCTTCGCTGGATTACCAGTTCACTTGCACGAAACCAGTGCCCTTACCTCTATTGCAAACATAATTGGAAAAACAATTAAGATTGACCTGGCTACAAAGAACATGGCTAGGCCTTTTGAGGCACGGGTGTGTGTGGAATTGGACGTAACGGCTGAGAGAATTTTCAAAATTTGGATCCAAAATGGGGAATCTAGGTTTTTCCAGGATGTGGCTTATGAAGGAATCCCACCTTACTGCACCTACTGCAAGCTACTGGGTCATCCACACTGCAACAAAGGTAAGAATACTCTCCTAAGCTCCAATCCCCCCTCTTCTCCTACCCTGGATCCCCGACCTAAAACTAACCCCACTTCAGACCCTCAGACCTCTACCACTACTACCATCTCTCACCACTCACCCCTTACAACTATACCTCTTACAACTATACCTCTTACAAAAAAACCCCATCCCATACTCTCACCCAATCCAGATCCGATGGAGACACAGCCCCTAGAACCCCAACCAGACCCTAGAGAAATGAACCCAATTCTGGAACCCTCAACAATTCTGGAACCCCCACCAGTCCCTAGTCCGAAAAACTTTTCATAATTTCGACCTATTAGCTTAACCAACTTTATCAATAAGGTTTGTACGAAGATTTTGGCAAACAGGCTCAAACCTCTACTTCACAAATTGGTCTCTAAGGAGCAAATTATTGATGGACTCGGGCCGGGTGGCCCGACCCGGAACCGGTTCGGGACCGGTACTGTTCCGGCCCGGCCCGGTCCGGGTAGGCCCGACCCGTGGGTTTTCCGATCCGGGCTCGGGTCACCCAAAACAAGGCCCGACCCGGCCGGGCCCGACCCCGATTCAGGCCAAAACATTTTTTCATTTTTTTTTAAATTTTCGGGTTGGGCTGGGTATTTTGGGCCATTTGGGGTGGTTTGGGGGGTTGGGGGTTGGAGGGGGGTTAATTAGGAAGAGGGAAAAAAATTGATGATGGGCCCGACCCGGCTCGGACCCGGACCGGACCCGGTGGTTACCCGGGCCGATCCTGGGTCCAACACTTCTGAACCGCCGGCCCGCCCGAGCCTAGGCCCGCCCAGACCCGAGTCCATCCCTAGAGCAAATAGGTTTCATGGAAGGGGAAGATATCCACAGACATTCTTTTGGCATCAGAGGTCCTTCACCACCTAGACTCTAAAGTTAGGGGTGGAAATGCAGTCATTAAGCTTGATTTGGCTCAGGCATTCGATAGGGTCTCCTGGGAATATTTGGAGGCAACACTTCATAAGTTGGGATTTGACAAGAAGATAATACTTCTCATCATCTCCAACCTATCTGCCAATCATATATCTATTCTACTTCATGGTAACCCCATGGCTACTTTTAGCCACAGAGGGGGGTCAAACAGGGGGGCCCCCTATCACCATATCTCTTCCTGCTCATATTAGAAGGCTTTACAAGAGGTTTACACGCTTTACAGGATAATTACAACATAAAACCATATCTTATAGCCGGTAAACCAAGCCCATTTGGACAACTTGGTTATGCAGACGATTTGCTCTTATTCCTGAATGTCAGTGCTCCTTCCCTAAGGAATTTACACAACCTCATGGAATCTTTCTCTGCTACATCAGGACAGGTGGTAAACCTGCACAAAAGCACCCTAATTGTTAGCAAACGGGTTAATTCAACAAGGAAAAAATAGTTGGCAGACCTCAGTGGTATGAAAGTAAGAAACCTCCTGATCACGTACATTGGCACAGTACTCCATCGAGGCACTACAAGAACACACCATTGCATGCATATCATCAGTTCCTTTGAAAGAAGATTGCAAACCTGGAACAACAAATTACTTAGTCAAAGTTGGAGACTGATACTCATCAAACATGTGTTAACCTCCATCCCCCTACACCACCTAGCTATCTGTAAATTCCCTTCTAAGGTTATTCAGGTGCTTCATAGTCTGATGGCTAATTTCTTTTGGGGATTTTGTGGGAAAAAAACAAAGTATCATTGGAAAAGTTGGAAGAAACTGTGCAGGCCAGGAGGGGAAGGGGGACTAAATATCAGATCTCTTGGTCACATCCAAGAAGCCATGCAACTCAAAATGTGGTGGACCTATATGCAAAACAACTCGATATGGGCTAACTACATGCATGACAGGTACCACAGACAGGGGCTAATGGAGTTGAAAGCAAAAGACTCAACTCCTTGGAAACTTATTTTCAAAATAGCTGCTAAACATCAACACCTAATTCAAACTACACACAATACTATCAAGTGGACCCTAGAAAGTGATGGTCAGTTCACACTAACCAATGCCTACCATCAGTCCCGTGATCACCACCCTATTACCTATAGCCAAATACATACGTGGGCACCCCCCCTCCAATTGAAAATAAAACTTCTCATTTGGAAAGTTCTCAACCACTCACTACCTTTTCCAGAAAACCTCACTCGGTTTAAAATCCAACTGGTTACTAGATGCCCCTTCTGCCTAGCCCACACAGAAAATCAAGACCATGTAGTGTTTAATTGCACTAACATCAGGCCAATATGGGTCTACTTTTCTAATATTTTGAAGGTCAGAAAGACAACACACAACGAACTCAAGCAAACTGATAAGTTCGTATTTCAACACGCTCTTAATGCGTGTTGGAGTCGGATTTTGATGGTTTCCCTCGCTTTGAGGCGTCATAAGTATCATATTTAGCTCAAGTCATGTTAGTTGGGTGTTGGAACGAGTTTTGGCATTTTTAGATATGAAATCAGGTCTTTTAGGGCCCGGTATCGGCGCACTAAGGATTGATCGGGATGAGTTGAGGAGTGTTCGAGAATGAATTCAGAGTTTTGAAGGGCACCAGGAGATTCACGATGAAGATTCGATGAAGAAAGAGCTGTTCGATTGATCGCGGGGCCAAATGGGGATTTGAACGGGAGAAAACGAAGAATTCGGAAGAGAAAGGGCTACGCACGGCCGTGCGTGCAAGGACGCACGCGTGCGTCCAATGAAGAAAACGAAGTTTACCTTACTGCCAGCCGCGCATGCGTGCGTGGTTAGGGACGCACGCGTGCGTCCCCCTTTTTACGCGGATGTCTGTCGGACGCACGGACGCCACGCACGCGTGCGTGGTGCCGTGCGTACCAAAAATCTGTCCTAGTTCAGCCCAAATTGCCTTGTTTCCTATTAATACCACCCCCATAACCCTAATAAGGGGGGATGGAACTTTAGAGAGAGATTAAGGACGAGATTAGAGAGCTTTTTCAGCCAGGTTTTTCAATTCCTTAACATTCTTTGTAAATTCCTACTTTTTGATTAATGACAATTAATTCTATATATCTCAATTCTATTGATTCTTCAATTATGAATAGGGAGTAGTTTTAATTAGGGATTTGGGGTTGATGAAGGGGTTAGTCATGATGTATGGTTAGGTTCTTGATGGTGTAAATTGCATGAATGCCGTTTAATTTGTGTTTGAATAATTTAATTGATATCTTTTGTAACCTAGAATGGCCACTAGAATTACAATTGCATATAGAATAAATTAAGAGAGGTCTAATTTGTTCTAGGACACATTCACACACTTAATCGTTCGCTAAGAGATTAGTAGCGATTAAGGGGCCGTAAGCTCGTTTGTCTTGGCAACAATTTAGGATCCTGTCGCATGAGAGATCAGCCTGGTCCCCTAAATTATTGTACTCTACGCCGTGAGAGCGGTAAGAACTTAGTATTGATTAGCTAGGCTCAATTAAATTAAATTCATGTAATTAAGCCTGATCTGCCAGAAATTTGATTACCCCGGAATCAATCCATGTTCCCTTCGTCGTTAATTAAGAAGAACCCAAATATTTACTTTTAGTCGTTTATTTGCAATTTTAGTTTTCTCAAGCAACCAAATCTCGCACGACCGCATCTGTTTTATTTATTCTTTATCGCTGATTTTAGTTAATTCTTAATTCCCTTTTTCCGTCCCTGTGGAGACGATACTCGTACTTTTACCGCTATATTACAATCTTTTTAAGTGCGAGAAAACTCACATCACAAATACTAATGCTTTGATGGCTAAGGGGAAAAGGTGAAACCACGCGAGACAAACTACTGCGATGCATGCCGGGGATAATTGTATGGCACATATGGAAAACTTACAATGCAATTACTTGGGATGGAAAACAGTTCTCAAAAACAGGACAGTCAGCTCCATCAAGGAATACACCCGATCTTGGATTTTTGCAAATCAGAATAAAAAATGGTACCAGTTTGACTCAGAACTCTACTACGATGGGCTAATACCGAACAACAAACAACAGAGAATCACAAATAAGGTGTTGCGATGGAAGGAACAAAATAGTACTTCACTTACCCTGAATATAGATGCTGCATTTCACAACAACGGCAGTGCAGGAGGTGCAATCATGAGAGAATCTCCTGGAACTTTCAAATCTGCCATATCATTCCCTCTTTCGTCAACAAACCCTCTCCACGCAGAAATGCAAGCAATCCATCACTCGTCTCATGAAATGGTTAAAAAGGGTTACAAAAGCTTCAATGTACAGTCAGACTCCCAAAAATGCATCAAAATGATTCAAGGGTTCTCAACAGTACCTGGGTATCTGGCTTTGATGGTTAACGAACTCCGCGGCCTCAAAATGCAAAGGACCCTCTCCTTCTGTCATCGTCTTCGAGAAATGAACTGTTGCGCCCATCATCTCGCACACTTTGGGCTTCGACAACATACGACTGTATCACTATCCCTTAACCAACTTCCTACAAAAGCAAGGAAAGCTTTCTATGAGGACAAGAATGGGGCAACCTTCTTTCGCGACAACGAATGAGCCCCCTTTCCACGCCGGATTGCTTAGAAGAAGATGAATTGATGGTTTGTTCTCTCTCTAAAATACGAAGCTAGAAACCCTAATCGACAAAGGGTGTTGGCAGTATTATGTTGGAAGCGTATATTCTTTGGGCTCTTTTTGGACAGACGTAATGCGGTCCAGATCTTTGGCAACAAAGGACGCCTTATTATCTTTTCTTTTAACGTTTTAGGCCCAACTATCCCCTTTTCCTTCTTTTAGACGATGCTTTTTAAATTCCTGTTATGTATCTTACAACATTTTTTCTTAATAAATTAGGTAAATGTTCTCCGACATTTACCCCACCAAAAGGGTGGTTCTTCGGATCCAAAAACAAAAAGATGAGAGAGACTTGTTTTTCTTTTCTACGTATGAATGGTTCTTAGACCATGCAGGAGAGAAATTGACTAGCCTCTTTACATACATAAAGTATATTTCAAACATTAAAGAGGAAGCCACATAGGGATTGCTTCAACGGAAATCAGAATTTGATGTTCATCAAATACAAAACTGTCCAAAACATTGAGCACCAATATGGATATAACGGTTGGACCAAGCAGCTCATTTCAATTTTACATTCAAAATTGATTACCTTTGCTATCACATATGTTTTACTTTATTATTTAAAAATAAAACTGTCCGGATTCAGCTACTCTCATTTTTTGTCAAAACGCAAGCGATCCCTCAACTCAAGTTATTTTAAATGATACTTGAACAATGTTCCTTATCAGATAAAATAATTTTGTATGGGAGCTTTTATTTTATAGGCGACAAAAATTCATCATATTAATACATCACTTTACTACCTTTACAACTATGGATTATTTTGTTAGTTATAATCCAATCATGAAAAGTTGTACTTTGATGTATAAATATATTATTTCCAAATCATATTTGATACATTTATCCTTAGGACTCATAATGAATCCCCAAATATATATATATATATATATATATATATATATATATATATATATATATATATATTCATCATATTTCCAACAAATATTTGCAATGCAAATCGAAGAACAGAGTATAAATATGAATCCAATGCAAGAAGTGATTCATTCTGAAAGTGTTGCCATATTTTTTGATATGAATGTAGATAGTGAGGCAGTGGACTTAGAAGAATATATAGAAGAAGATGGAGAATGTGAGGAAAACATTGAGGACTATGAGGAACTCATTCAGGAAAGTGAAGAGGCAAATTAAGGGGAGATAGGAGAGGGAAAAAGTGGAAATACAATTCTCTTTTTCAAAAATATCGATGATATCAATGAAGACGTGACTAGTAATTGGTCACTATTACGGCCAACTAGTGAGTGGACACCGAGCCTTGAGTTAAAGAAAGGGTTACTTTGAAGGATAAGACTGATTTGTATAGGGTTGTGCAGCTTTACACTCTTAAGAGGTACCACATGTATGAAGTTGTTGAGTCGATAAAAGATATGTGGTCACTGAAGTGTAAGAAACACAAGGAAGGTAGATGCAGTTGGAGGCTTCGAGCATGTAAGAAAATCCCATCAACTTTTTGAAATCACTATATATGTTGGTATACACCAATGTGTGTACAAAAGTTTGAGTCGTGATCACCCATTGTGAGACTCGAATTTATTAGCACGTGAAATTGAAAATCATGTCAAAGTGGAGCCTTCTATTACAGTTGCATCCCTAATAGAGATTTCCAAACATAAGTTCTCTTATGATGTCTCATATAAGAAGATGTGGTATGCAAAACAAAAGGCAATACAAACTATGTTTGGTGATTGGGATACATCGTATAAGATTTTGCCTAAATTTATTTTTGCGCTTGAAAAAAGTAATGAAGTGATTGTCGTGTGGCAATATGAAAAGCTGCAAAATCAAAATTTGAGAATTTTTCAGCGTATGTTTTGGGCTTTTCCACATGTTGTTGAGGGGTTCAAAACTTCAAATATTGTAGACCAGTAATTAGTATTGTTGGAACTCATTTGTATGGAAGGTACAAAGGGAAAATGTTGATAGCCATGGGTGTTGACAGAAATAATCAATTATTTGCTCTGTCATTTTGCTATTGTCGAGGAAGATTCTTTTGACATTTGGAGGTGGTTTCTTAGTTGTCTCAAAGAGAAAGTTACTCAACGTCAAGGAATTTGTTTGATTTCTGATCATCATAAGGGAATTACTGCAGTAGTAAATGATCCTTATTCCATGTGGCAAGAACCTTGGGGTTATCATCGATATTGCTTGCGACATATATGCAGTAATTTCAATGACAAGTTCCACAATAAACAACTAAAAGTGCTTGTTTATAGAGCAAGAAATGCACACCAAGTGCGGAAATTTGATGACATAATAAAATAAATTGACAAAATTAATCCAGATGCTCATAAATGGTTGGACAAGATTCATCTACCACAATGGTCATTGGCTCATGATGGGGGTCGGCATTATGGAATAATGACTACCAACTTATCTGAGGTGTTTAATAGTGTGCTAAAAGGTGCTCGGAATTTGTCTATCATGACATCGACAATGATATCTTCTCGGTCCTATGCAGCTAGGGATGGACTGGGACGGTTCGGTCCGACTCGGTACTGTACGGAGCCGACCCCGTCCGATCAAGTGGTACCGGGACTGGGGGCACGAACCGGCTGTTTATGGGGCGGGCAACGGGCTCTGGTTTTAGTGGCCCAGCCTGGCCGGTCCGAGCCAAATATTTTTTTTTTGAATTTTTTGGCATTAGGCTGCTGCTAGGTGGGTTGGGCTGGGTGTTTTGGCGGAGTTTGGGGGTGGGGGTAGGAGTAAATTTGAAAAGACTAATTTAAAAAAATGACCCAAATTATTACTATTATTATTATTGTTATTATTACTGTTATTGTTATTGTTATTATTATTTTTATTTTTATTGTTATTGTTATTGTAATTGTTATTGTAATTGTTATTGTAATTGTTATTGTTATTGTTATTGTTATTGTTATTGTTATTGTTATTGTTATTGTTATTGTTATTGTTATTGTTATTGTTATTGTTATTGTTATTGTTATTGTTATTGTTATTATTGTTGTTGTTGTTATTGTTGTTGTTGTTGTTGTTGTTGTTATTAGTATTATTATTAGTATTATTAGCAGTATTATTAGCAGTATTATTAGCAGTAATATTAGTAGTATTATTCGTAGTATTATTATTAGTATTATTATTAGTATTATTATTAGTATTATTATTGGTATTATTATTATTATTATTATTATTATCATTATTATCATTATTATCGTCATCATTATTATCATTATTATCGTCATCATTATTATCATTATCATCATCATCATCATCATTATCATCATCATTATCATTATCATCGTCATTATCATCATCATTATCATCATCATCATTATCATCATCATTATCATCATCATTATCATCATCATTATCATCATCATTATCATCATCATTAGCATCATCATGATCATCATCATGATCATCATCATCATCATCATCATCATCATCACCATCATTATCTTCATCATTATGTTCATCATTATCTTCATCATTATCTTCATCATTGATCATTATGTTTATCATTATCTTTATCATTATCTTTATGATTATCTTTATTATCATCATTATCTTCATCATTATCTTGATCATTATGTTTATCATTATCTTTATCATTATCTTTATGATTATCTTTATTATTATTATTATTGGCAAAGATACTGTAAAAAAGTTTGAACTTTGTTAATGGGAACAGCAATTGCTATTATTATCACTATAGTCATAATTTACAAGTGAGTCATTTTCTATGCAACTCCACATTTTACTGGAAAATGCAAAAACAATAAGCCAACTGTAAACATTTGACAGAGTTGGCTCTGTTCTTACTAGAGATTGTATCCTTAATTTGCTAGTGTTTCGGCATTCAGTTTGAGCAGGAAAATTGATAAAATAAACTTTATTATTATTATTATTATTATACAGTACAAATAGATATATGTTTTCTACTATCCTCCGTTCCGTTTTAATCGCAACACGTTGAATTTTACACTATTCACATGCAGGGACGGAGGGAGGGGGTGGCCTCCGTCCCTTAAAACTTTGACAAGTTTGACTGGCACGTGGATTAATAAAGTAAAAGCTGTGTGGTTGACGTTTGTGCAGAGGAGAGAGAATTAAATGGAACCACAATTTTTTTACTTAAAAGAGAAAGTGGCAAAGTTAGTGGGACATCCAAAAAAGGAAATTTGGCAAAGTTTTAAGGGACGGAGGGAGTATGATTTTTTGGAAAATATTTAGAACTGGCCCAGTGCAAAAAAAATACGGGCCCAGTGTATGGCCCAGTGCAAAAAAAACAGTCCTCTCTAGCCCAGAAAGAAAAGAACGCATAGTCCAGGAACCAAAGGCGGAGAAGGGAAAAGAAGCACAGTGTGCTGTACGCAGAACGCCACAACGGTCTGACCAGACGGTCAGCGCCTCCGCCGCTCGTCCGCTCCTCCGCCGCTCGTTCGCGCCTCCGCCGCTCATCCGCGCCTCCGCCGCTAGTCCGCGCATCGCAACGCCAAGCGCACGCCTCTCCTCCGCCATCACCTCCGCCCCTCGCCCTGTGCTACTATCTTTTGAAATTTCGGGTCTTTGCTCGCCTGACTTGTATCCAGTTCTCTCGAGAAGTCGAGCCTTGAGGTAATCAGGTATTTTAGTTTGAAGTTTTCAGTTTTGTATTTTAGTTAAGTATTTTATTTGTTATTTTAGTTTGTGTTAGTGACTTAGTGTGTGAAATTGTCAATTGATTTGTGATTTTGTGTGCTTTGAATTGTGAAATAGAAAAATAGGATTTAGGAATGTCAAATATTATTTGTGAATTTTTTAAAATAAAGTATTGATTAGGCTTTTATTTTTTTGTTAATTTTAGTAGGTATGACTACTCCATCTACTTCCAAAAAAGCAAAAATCACATTGCGTTCATTTTATAAGCCTACTACAAGCACACAAAGTAGAGAAGAGTTAAATGACTCAATTGAAACTCCTAATACCTCATCCGCTCTAGAGAAAGATAATTTTCTGCAATGAAACTTGTGAAGAATGAAATTCGTAACAAGATGAAAGATGAATTTCTTGCCGATCGTTTGACCATCTTTATTGAAAAGGAATTTGCCAACAAAATCGACGTTGTTTCTATCATAGATGAGTCTGCTAAGGTCAAAGAGCGTCATGTTCAGTTAACGTTTTAGTTTCTAACATTGTATGTATTGTTTAAAAGATATTACTATGAATTATAATGAATTTTAATCATTATGTTCACACTATTGTCGCTTTTAAAAAGTTTTTATAATGTTTTTAGTGTATAGTCGGCCCAGGGTACATATCCGTCCTGGCTACGTCCCTGTTCACATGCTCTACTTTGACTACATTTTACGCTATTATTTTATGAAAATTATTTTTAAAAAAAATATTGTTGAATTCATCTCATTACAAATTTTCAAAATCTAATTTTTTATATTTTTTTTACTAATAGAATTAAGATATAATAATTACGGTCAAAGACATGCGTTGGCAAATGTGAAATGTTGACCGTTGCAACAAAAAACGAACAGAGCGAGTATTTGTTTATACTTTTCGTTTTTCTTAAATACATCTGACATGGTCGGGCATTGATATTTGTTTATTACGAAACTTATGCCTCAATACACCTCAAGGCTTATCTCTCACCTCTTCCGAACAAACCGCCTCGATACCTGAACTAGTCTTTTTAAACCATGATAGAAATGGCTGAGTTTAGTTTGTGTTTGATGTTTTTTTCATTTTCATAGAATGAATCAATGGGTTTCATACCATAGGTACAGGGATCGCATATATGCCCGCGACTTACGTTCCGGATCGCGCGTATCAGATCGCGGTACGTTCACGACCGGTACGTTTGCGAAACGCGTTTCGGGTACGGCGTATCATCGTCGCAGATCGCGTGCTTCTTCCAGCGGGTACGCCAGATCCATTGTGTTGTTCGCCGTTCCATCCAGCGTCCAACGAAGCGGCAACTCTTAAGGTACGAAGTGAAGTTCAAGCATCGGCGACTGATTTTTGAATTGATTTTTCAAACGCCAAGCGTCGGTGACTCACGAGCTTCGCAGGTACGACGACTATTCATTTGAATTGGAACGGTAAAATTTGAAGCAATCACACCTATTTAAAGGCCTCAGCGTATCACACTCTCTGCACACATCTCTACTCTCTGTTCTCTACTAGCCTCTGCACACCTCTCTATTCTCTGTTCTCTGCTCTCCGTTTTCTTCAAAATGGTATTTGGCAAGCGTAGATTGCTAGAAACACAGTCCAATGATATCACAGTTTTGACCCTGAGTCAGGAAGAAATAATAGAAACTGCTCCTACTCCAGTTGCTACAGAAGAGGTCTGCACCGGAAGTCAAAGTTCAAAACAAGACAGGGATGACAGACCTTTATTAGAAGAAGTAACCTTTATTGGAGCTCCAACCTCTAAAAATGCAGGGGGTGCCAAGGTTTGGATATGTAAGCATTGTAATAAAAAATTTACAAGCTCTTACACTAGAATACATGTCTATTTCTTTGGTTGTCAACCGGGGAAGAAGGCTGAAATTAAACGGTGCCCTGCTTTGCTCAACGATTGGGAGAAGTATGAACGCTTGTTGAATAAAGTCAAGGCGGCTGAAAAGGCGGGAGTCTCTCGATCCTTGAAAAACTCTGTGCTCAGTAAACCACAAAGTATTCCTTCAAAAAAACCAATTCAAGACTCCTTCGGAATAATGGAGAGAAGTATGGTGGATTTGAAAATCATGAGAGGATTGTGTGCAAACAGTATCCCTTTAATGTACTTCGCAATCCTTAATTTATAGAAATGGTAAGTGCCATCAACAAGCATGGTTTAAAAAGGCACTTATGAGGCGGGTTCTGAGGCGCGCCTCAAGCTGAGGCGTACTGGTTGGGTAAAGAAGCTTACGCCTCATAGATTGAGGCGCACGCCTTGAGGCGCGCCTTGAGGCGTTTGTTGAGGCGCACACCTTGAACACTTGCGCAGCGACTTAAAACAGGCCGAAGTATTTTATTTAATAAAAGCCCAGAGTTCTTTCTAAATAGAAGCCCATATACTAAACCCTAACAAGTCTTATTTCATTCAAATCTTGATAAGGATTTGGAAGGATTTGAACCTTAACGTATACTTTCTATTCACCTATGCAAAGAACTCTCTCTTCTCCAGCGACATCTCCTTACAACAGCCCAAAAGCTTCCAGGTAACTTTTCTTCTCCTCTCTTCTTCTCCATCCCCTTCTCTTTCTCCTATTCTTATTCAACTCCTCTCCTTCATTTCTTCTCCTTCACGGCTTTTTATCCTTCTTTTACAGAACTGTTGTTCTTCTTCTCCTTCACTGCTTCTTATCCTTCTTTTATCCTTCTTTTACAAAACTGTTGTTTGTTGTTCATGTTTCCTAACTGGTAAAATGATTTACTTTGCTTCCTTAGTCATGTCATTAATAATACTTCTGTGTAGATTTAGTTTAATGGTGAGAGGTTCAAAGAAAAGATGTCATGCTTCTACCGCTACATCTAGTAGTTCTGAAGGCCTTGGTGATGCAATTTGTGTGGGTTGTTTCTGTGTGTTTATGAGACTGTGATGTGTCTGTTTTAGTGAGATGTTTCTTTTTGCGTGTTTGAAACCTAGTGACTTACTGATAATAGGTCACATGTATTTGTGTCTCACACTTTTTGGACTTATAATTATGGATATCCTTTACTTCTTGAGTTGTTTGTTACTAATTTAATTATATCAAGTTTTATGTCTGTATTTTTTTAGCCTTACGCCTCAATACGCCTCAAGGCTTACGCCTCGCCTCTTAGGAACAAACCTCCTTGAAACTCGAACCCGCCTTTTTAAACCTTGTCAACAAGGCACCCGCGGGTTACAAACCTCCATCTAGTGAGAAAGCAAGGACGGTTTTGCTTGATGAATGCGTTCGAGATGTGGAAAAAGGCCTCACACCGATTAAAGATACTTGGTATTCACAAGGTGTTTCCGTCGTATCCGATGGGTGGTCGAATATAAAGCATAAGCCCTTGATCAATGTCATTGCTGTCAACAGTCGCGGTGCAATGTTCATGTACGCGGAGGACTTTTCTGGGTTGGAAAAAACCGGTGGCAATTGCGAATTTCTTGCTTGGAGCAATTGAAACCGTAGGACCGAGCAATGTCCTTCAAGTTGTGACCGAAAACGCATCAAATTGCAAAGCTGCGGGTAGGGAAATTGAGAAGGTACATAAACACATCTTTTGGTCTCCTTGTTGTGTTCATACCTTGAATTTGATTTTCAAAGATCTTGCCAAGGAACTTGATTGGTTGATGACTACGTATACGAGAGGAAAAGTTATTGTGAAATATTTTCTTAATCACACCCAAGCTTTGGCAATTTTTAGAGACAATTCAAAGCTGGAGTTGTTGAAAGTTGCCAAGACTAGGTTTGTGTCACATTATATTTTGTTGAAAAGGTTAAGGGATTGTAGAGAGGCTCTTGCTACAACTATTGCTCTTAATTCTTGGAGACATTGGGTGAAACAAGGGGATGAAAACACTAGAGTGACTGGATTGTTAGTCACTGATACTATTAGGAGTGAGGAATTTTGGGATGATGTGGATAACATTCTTGCAATAACAAAACCAATTTTTTTCTTAATCAAGTTTTGTGATGGTGAAGGATCGAAAATCGGGGAAATCTACGAAAAAATGGATAACATGTTGGGAGAAATAAAAGATATCATGGCTAAAAATCAATACGCTTCGGACTTTCCCAAAGTAGAGGCTATTGTGTTAGCTAGGTGGGAGAAGATGACTATTCCTTTGCACTGTTTGGGTTTTGCTTTATCACCACGATTTTATGATGTTTGTTATCTCGAGCAATTAGCACCCGGTGGAGTTGCTAGAAAAGCTCCAAATTTGGACAAAGAAGTTGTGTTAGGTGTGATGGAGGCTTTTAAAAAAATTGGTGAGAACCAAGAAGAACAAAGGCTCTTAAGAGAACAATTTGCAAAGTTTCACATGAAGAAGGGATTATTTTTTATGGCGGCAGCTCAGATGGATGCGGTGACTATGGAGGCCATCGATTGGTGGTCAACATACGGTTCAGAGACTTACTCTTACAAAAAAAGTATTGTCACAGCCTATAAGTAGTTCCTCAGCTGAGAGGAATTGGAGCACTTACTCTTACATTCATAGTGTGAAGAGAAACCGTTTGAATTGTAAACGGGCTGACAAGTTGGTGTTCATTCATTCAAACATTCGTCTTCAATCAAGATTTTCCGAAAGTTACAAAGTTGGCCCGAATAAGAAGTGGGACATTAATCTTGAAAGTGCGTATGTGGAAGGGTCAAGTGCAAGACTCGATGAGCTACAATGGGAAGATTTAGAAGAAGATGTTGGTCCAAATGATAAAGGAAAGAGGCCAAGGATCGAGTAGTTTGCTGATGTTTAATGTTTTGTTGAAGTTTGTTTAATGTTTATTACTTTATTTCCTGTTATGTTGAAGTTGTTGGCTTGTTGCTGGAATTTTGAAACTTTGTTTACTGTTTTGTTATCTTTTATTGTTGTTGCAAACATTGTTAAGTTTGATTAATGTTATTGAAGTTATAAAAGTTAATTGTTTAATATTATACTTGTATTAATTATATTTATACTTAGTGTTTTCAATATGTTTATGGTTCACCGTACCATAAACAGAGGGTACAGCGTACCGCGTACCGAAATCGCGTACCAAAGAAGCCTACCCCCTACGTATCCGATTTCTAATTTTGGCGATCCGCGTTCCCGTTTTCGTATCGCGTACCCAAGCGTTCCACGATCCATGTGACTATGTTTCATACTCCAATTCATATTCATAGGACCTCTATATTTGAACTAAAATTTACTTGTATAATTTGAAACTTTAAACTGCTCTATTTGTTTAAGCCTGAAGTTTGGTCTAGTTTGGTCTGACATCGTATTAGTTGTATTTTATTACTACCTCCGTCCCATCGGTCCCAGAAAATACTTCTCTGCTTTCTTATTTTGATGTCCCAAAAATAAA
Organism: Cuscuta europaea; assembly: GCA_945859875.1. Classification (NCBI taxonomy): domain Eukaryota; kingdom Viridiplantae; phylum Streptophyta; class Magnoliopsida; order Solanales; family Convolvulaceae; genus Cuscuta; species Cuscuta europaea. The sequence continues at coordinate 7,080,907 of CAMAPE010000065.1, forward strand.
CTTCCTATTTCCATAAAGTAAGAGTCTATTTAGAAAGTAAAAGCAAAACTTTATCTAGCATAAATATGTGTGTTAGTCAAGCCATGAAGTTGTTTAATGGTTTGGTCTGGTCTCTTTAATTGTCCAGGACTCACATAAGTCCAAGTCAACAGATCCATATATTGAATTGGGAATTGTTTTAAATTGCGCAATGCCCTACCGCAATAAGGCACGCTTGAGATTTTTTTTACCTATTTACGATGGGAGGCGTATCCCACATAAGCAATACTGGAACTTGCGTAATTGTACCAGAGGCGTACGCCTATTACATATGCAATAGTGCGTTTTATGAGTCACGCCTTATCTAGAAGAATCATTCCTGTTGACAATTAAGCTCTTCTGTGAGTGTAGACAAGAAGTTGGGTCCACTTCTGAAATTAAGCCCATATATGTTTTAAAGTTTACGTCTACAAGTCTATGACATTACTTCTGCTGCTAGCCTGCGAGTTTACTTCGTCTCTGAGCGATGACGGCTGCGATGAGAGAAATGAGCAACATCGGCTTAGAAGGTGAGATCTGCATTCTACTTTTTAGCGGTTCTGCGCGAAGGCCGAGTCAGCTTTTATTTATTTTGTTTCTTCATCGCTTCACGACAAAGTGGTGTGGTTTTAAGTTATTTTAATTTCTTTCATATCCATAGAATATGAAGGAACAATTATTCCATGCAATTTTCGACGCCAATTTCACTATGGGTCTTTCGGAAACAGTCCCTCTGTCTTTAGTACAGGGGTAAGACTGCGTACATCCAACCCCCTTACCTCACTGTAGGTGGGGAGCCTTTGGAGCACTGGGGTAATGATGATGATGATATCCATAGAATATGACCAGCCGGAGGCAAGCAACCGCATGGTTTTAACTTTTAAATTGTTTTTCATATATATATGGGCTGGATGAAAATTACTTACTTTCTTATTTAAATAGTTTTCATATAAAAATTGGATAAGTAAAGATAAAACTTGACAAAGTAATTAGTGTTTTGTTAACTTTGTTTTTGTTAACTATATTCGTGGTTATTGTGTTGGTACAAAATATGAAATTTATTCAATAACATACATCTATGTCCATTCTTTGTTGGCTTCATGACCTCATTTTTCTTGATCTGATTATGATATTTATTGGCTTTTAATGCTTATTTTAATTGATTTTTATTACATTATTTGTACGTTTATATATAAACTTGGGTAAAATATAAGGCTTACGCCTTATTGCGCAATGAGGCTTACGCAATAAGCAATGCTAAGAAACCGCCTCAAATGCACAATACACAATTTCAAACATTGGAATTGGGCTATAAATAAACATCACAGGTGAGAATGTTATTTTATTTCTTCAGCTTGAAGTTTTCTGAAGTGTGTTATAGATTTAATACTCCCTCCGTCCCATAAAATAAGTCCCATTTCAATTTGGATCGGAGTTTAAGAAAGTGGGAATAAAGTGGAAACGTATGGTTGTGGTTGAGTAAGAAAAAGGTAAATGAATGTTAGCCACACAAAACTTTCCAAAAAGGGAAATGGGAACAATTTTTTGGGACGGCCCAAAAAGGAAAACGGGACTTATTTTATGGGACGGAGGGAGTACTAATTTTAGTAAGATCCAATCTCACCCCTATGCAAGGGTATAATTGGGACTAAAAGTGTCATTTTTTTCTGATTTTCAGTTGAACGTTCAGAGGGATGGGCCGAAAACCAGGGACCTTGTATATTAACCCGAAAAAGTTTGGGAGCCTTCAAAAGCCATGCGCTAAGGAAATGATTACATTTCTCAGCTGTTTGGCTCTGAATCAGAACAAAGATGATAAATGCAGCCGGCAAAAATCACTTTTAAGTACCTGCATGGAAGCTCAGGTAAATATAACTAGATCTTGCATTTTTTAGAACTTTCAGTCGAATGCACATATCACTATTCATTTAAAACTCATAGTCAGTGTATGACTGTTCATCATCATCATCATTACACCAGTGTAATATGTGAATGAAATGATCTTACCTACCTACGGTGGGGTAAGGGGGTTGGATGTGCGCAGCCTTACAGCCTTACCCCTCTACTAAAGTAGAGAGACCATTTCCTGATTACCCCTGTATATGACTGTATGGTTGGGTAATGCAAATTAGCTTAAATAATATTGTTGTCTTGTTACTCTTTTATTCTTTCTGCAGACTGGCAATAACAGAAAGTCTCTAGGAAGCATCAACTTTCACCTCCAGAGGCTTAACCGGGGAAGGAAATAAGGTTTTGTTATGGTTTATTTCATTCAATTACCTGATTGAGAGCATATCGTTCTTTTAGTCCCGTAAACCTCAATGTTTTCAAAAAGAGGGTATTTTTGTTGCAAGAAACATATCGGTGAAAGCTTAAATGTCTGTTTTCCTAGATTGCACTCATAATTAATAATTAGTATCAAGATGGAGTCTGGAAATGGAGACGCATACTTAATTTTGTTCTTTGAGAATTAACACCATGTATATGTGTAGTATGTATTAAAGACTGTTATGGAATGAATGGATTGTAATTTTTATGTTCCTATCATTTGAACCGTTCTAAATCTATTCATGTTTTTGCAATTTAATAATTTATGGTTACCAATCTATTGAAGGTTATTGATATATGTGGCTGATAGGTCCTTCACACAATGGACCTGAGTGGATATAATGGTCCTATTTTAAGATACTGAGTAGTATTTTACTATTTAATTAGCCCTGCGACCCAGATCAATAATTGGCACCACATATAGGTGCCAATTACATTTTTTATGATGAGCCCTACTTGTTGTATACACTTTTTTGGACACATCACTACACATGTCTGAAAATCACATGCTATCTGTGAACATGCTATTTCTTTTTATCATAAATAGCTTGTTCACAGACATGAATACTGGTGTGCACAAAAAAGTGTGTACAAATGTTTTTTTTTGTTATATGATTTGGTATAAGTGTATTATCTATCCTTTTCACATGAACCAAGTTAGTATAATATTTGTGCAATTAAAAAGTCTGCACTGAATTTAAACTAATAAAATTAAATTTAAATAAAGACTTGTATAACATGGATTTTGCTCATTCTATGACTATTACCTAAACAGAATTGAAAGAAAAGAGAGAAACAAGCTATACACATGACCTTTGTATAAAAGTAAAAGATAATTTATCATCTGAAGTGTTATACAGTACGTAATTTGTGATCAAGCACAATGCTTGAAGCAGATATATTATGCCAATCGTATCATCTGAATAGGAGTGGATTTGAGCAGGTTCCTAGTACTAGAACAGCCATTTTTTACCTTGTGATCATCAGTAAACGGATTATATATTCAGGTAGGTTCCTATTCCAGTCCCAATTCCCAAATTTACTCTGGTTCGTTCAGAATTGATTATATACTACCTCATCCCCTAACTTTGGTACAAGAAGATTTGGTACAGTTGTTAAGAAAAGTGAGTTTATATGATTGATATTGAATTGATAAAATGAGAACAAAGTGAGGATGATATACAAATATCTTTAAATTTGGTAGAGTTTTGGAGTATAGTTTTAGCCTTTTAGGCTGATCACAATTTCAGTATTTTCGGTACGGGAGATTTACATGTCTAGTTCTGGAACTAGTCCACTCTTAATTACATTCACTAATCTCTACTACAAGAACAAGTTTTTTGTTTTGGCAAAATTACAAGTCTCAGACCTAACGTATAAAACTTTTAAATACGTATTAGGGGCTTTCTATGTAAATTACTTTCTCTGATTCGAAAAGAAGTTCCACCTTTTCTTTTCGGGCAGATTCAAAATTAAGTTTCACTTTCAAACATTTCCTTATTTGGCAAATTATCTACATCAAAACAATGCCAAACAGTGTTAAACAGTGTTCAAACAGTGCCAAACAGTGTTCAAATAGTGCCAAAGAGTGCACTCCACAAAACAGTCAAATTTGTTTTCTTAATATGTTTGAAGTCAAATGTGGAACTTGTTTCAGAAACGGAGGGAATATGTATTATGGGCCTATTGACCCGTACTTTTAAACCCTACTCTATCCCTATTTATAGGGACTTTTGGTAATGAAATTCCAGGAACCATTCTCCAATCTCCCTACAACACGTTATCAACACGAAAGACCTCGCAACCCTAAAATCTTCTCTCCTCTCTTTCACGTTCTTTTTCAGTTCCACTACAATATGTTGGAAATCAGCACCTACGACGCCAAGCCTCACTTCGCTGCCAAGCCCCCCTCCACCGTTCTCTCCGGTAATCCCTACTGAGATGCCATCAGCTCGTTGCCTCCGTTCCGTTCCACATGGTCCAGATCGAATCTTGCCCGGCCACCACAGCCATCTTTCCGGACATTGTACAGAGCCAAATGAGGTTCTCCAGCGTAAGATGCCAGAGAGACCGCTGTTGACCCAGATGGCTTGCCGCAATGCCGCGCACAGTACTCTCTCTGCCCTTGCTCCTTGTTGACTCGCACCTTGCTTCACTGTTATCCGTCAACCTCGTATCGATTCAGGTAAAAGCTAATACTTAATTGCTAATCAATCGATTCCCTCCTCAAAAGCTTATACATTGGATTTTATATTACCATGTTCGTGAGGCTGCTGTATGATGATATTGAGAGTGAACTATTTTCAAAAGATATTAAAAGAAAAAATTGGATTGATGCATTCACACTATTTTTTTATGTACACCGTTAAGTGTGTAAGTTCACTGATGTGCTAATGGATTTCCAATTCAATTTTTTAGTGTATGTATGCCTAGCTAGTCTGTTTTATGTTTCGTTCTATTCTAGGTTTCTAGTTGATCATACATCCATCTAAGTAATTTGTTTTGAGTTGAGAACTCATATTTTTTTCTGCCCTTTCGTATCGATTCAATTTTTATTAATACTAATATTGTATATATATGTCTACCGACGTACCGTGACACACTTTATTTATTAATTTAATATATGTCTTTTAATAATAAGACAGAAACAAACAATTACTAGTGTGACAGAGTTTTTACCAAAGAGTTATGATTTTTCAAGTTACAAATTTAGTTTTGATACCCCATACAAGTATATAATATATGCAATCACAATATACTTATTATGAGTTTGACATTCTGGGCTCACAAGAAACTGAATACCATCTATTAGTTGATTATGTAGAGACTACTCCCATGGATGAAAGCACTGTCATGCTCGTTCATGTAAATTCAAAAGACAATGCACCGGCTAAAAAGATATAAGTGAAGTTTTCTTATCTCTTTGGTGCCACATTTACGTACTCCAACCGTCATGATCTCATGGAAATGTCTTTCATTGAAATTACCAAAGAACCAATTTAATATCGAGGCTCAAAAGAGAGCACCGTGAGTATCACCCATCCAAAGAAGAGGGTGCGATATAATAAAGTATACACTTCTTTACTCTCAAAAGTATGAGATACTTTATCATGTATATTTTATACCTACCAACCCACGTTTTTCTGTTGTGAAAAGTAAATCACAAATTGGCTCTCCCATCCTCACTCATCATTCTTTATTTTATATAGATGAACTAGTATAAAATGAACCATGTCTCTCATAAATTTTTATTTTAAGTGCTATATTTTTCCATGTCCTTTTTGTGGAATTTTTTTTGGGACAAAAGAAATCTCCCAAGAGCTATTTGGACAAATAAATTTCCAAATGGTATATGAAAATATAAATTTGAAGTAAATCATTGAAGCAGAGAGTCAGATTTGATAATCTTATTAGGATATAATTGAAAATAATTTTTTAGTATTAATCCTCATAGAATCTTCGAAGAATACGAAATTCACTACATGAGAGACTAAACATAAATCCAGTTTTATGATTGTTCATAATGTTGAGAATAAGAACCTTCTCCTATTGCTGGATTTATTCATCTTTTAATTAATTAACTCTTTCATGAGTTTTAGAAATATGGACATTACTACTTCTAATTAGACTTTTAGTTTGAGCCTTAAAGTTTGGTATAATTTTTGTGTATTCATTTGAGAGTTTAAATTGATTTGACATCTCATTGTTTTATCTCAAATATAATTTGAGATATGTATGCATATAGATTCATTAAATGTATGTCTATGAATTTTATCCATAAAATAGTAGAATGATATGTACCTCATTCGACCTGATATCATGACACTTTGAAGTATATGAATGACATTTGTAAATTAATACAATTTAGAACAAATAAGTGTGTTTTAACCCATTGTGATGATACACACTAATTTAAGGAATTTATATTTATTTGTTGAAGTAATTCCGTATTGTCATTTGTGATTGATTAAAGGTGATGAACTTCCTAAATATCTCATATTGAAATGAATAGACTTATATCTCCCTAACTTCTAAATGCATCTAGAAGCCGCTAAAGTTTATTGTGTTCTAAATTTGTTCATCACAATGAGTTTCACATAATTGAACCATGTCATGGGTTCAGTTCTTGTGAATGGACTCTTGTCAAAATAACAAGATAAGTTATCCCTTATACACCCTTGTGGCTTGTGGGGCTTTCTTGAACTCGCACATTGCGGGAACATCAATGTCCACTGACTTATCTTCAATGACTTTCTCATAGAAACTCTATAAAAATGTTATATAAGATATCATATTACATCTAATCTAATAAATGCAAAAGAAAATGCATATTTAATAAATTTATGAGTCAAAATGGGCATTGACTTGCAAAAATTTTAAAAACTGGCTCATCATTAATCATTCGAATAAAGGATAAAAAGGGATCCAACACAAAGTAAATTGTTGGTCCTAGCATTACTAAATAGAAAATCAATATACATCTTCTAAAGTACAAGAAGAAATATTCAATTTCTATTATGACTTATAAATATTGTAGAAGATGTGTCAGTTATTTATTAAAGTTTACTCCTTAGTAATAATGGAATCAAGACATGTCTATGCTATGGCTAAAAAATAAAGATCTCTCATTTTTTCAATACAATGTGACACGTGAGAACTTATTTAAAAATAGAAGGATATTTTTGCTACCAAAATGCAGGTCATTTAAGCAATTATGATTTGGTAGAAATTTATTCATGTTATCTATTTTCTTGTTACATAAAAATGTTGCAATTGTTGCAATTGCAAAACTTGTAGTAAAACTTATTTATTAAGGGTCCACCGTCTGACCAATCAAGTCTATATGACTTGTTACTGCTAGACAGTTTTCATCAAAAGTACTTGATGATTATTGCATATTTTTCGAGATCAATGAAAAACATCTCGCATCCCATGTGAAAAATAAGATCTCAGTAAAGTTCACATTTAAAAGAATGTAGATGGTGAATGTTATATCTATTACGCGCGCAATAATTAATAATTTTTTTCATGAGATTATGCAATATTGCTAGCACCCTTACACATTTGTTTCTTTTTAGACCGATAGTAGACAACCACTTTTATGTATACCAATTGGTGATTGGATCTTAGCATGAGATGTTCTACATATTTATTATAATGGCTGTTAACTAATTGTGCCCAATGCGCCTCCCACAGTGCACTATAATTGGTCTTAAAAAACAAATGATTTTGTGTTGGATACGAATCTCCAACAATAACCCGCTATTAGCCTTAACAGATAATGTGTGCACCGCTTTGCGGAATATCACTTTGATGAGACAATGAATTTTCATGCCATTATGGGGAGATTAGAGAAAGAACTCTATGATGTGTGCTATCATTTAGATAGAATATGTATTAGGGGCTTTCTATGTAAATTATGTATTATGGGCCTATTGGCCCGTACTTGTAAACTCTACTCTATCCAACTATCCCTATTTATATGAGCTTTTGGTAATGAAATTCCACGAACCATTCTCCCTACAACAAGTATATAATTTTACTCTTTAATTTGGACGCTCTTAATATCTATTAATATATAAAAGCAAAAGATTTTTTATGGATAGGGTTCCTTCTCAAAAACATCAACATCAAATGAGTCACTTATTCATTTGCAAAAGAAAATATAAAACACACCAAGTGGGACGTGGGTAGTACTGTTTCCTTTTAAAAAGTTCCATGCTCACAGTGTGTGGAGAATTTCAGGGGCACTGTTTGTTGCAGGGGCACATTAACGAAGATTGCATATCCTTGACAAGCAACATTTTTAGGAGAAAGATTGTTTAAAAGCTTTGAGAAGTTGTGATAGAAATTCCTGCACAAGTTTGTCAACATCAATTAGATGGCTTGCTAAATTGCGAAAAACAAATGAAAAATAAAAAGATATTCAAAAGTTCTAAATGCCGGACAAATTTAGAGGTGTTGGTTTGGCAATAATATACGCGGTAGCAGTTTTTAAAGGCCCATGCTCATATTGTTAATAGCAACTGTTTGAAGAAGATTTTGAAAGACTTCCGGGCCACTTTTGGATACAGTAATTATAATTGAAGGATGATGGGTGGGTACAGTGAAGAAGATTGTGACAGTAATAAATATACGGAGTAATAAATAATTTAATATCTACACATCTATGCGTGTAATTTACTTCAATGAGGCATGATTACTAATTTGACAAGACCATGTTCAATGGATGCCCATACATATTTTACCTATAAAAGCAAGCATCACGGTTGCATTCCTCACACTCACTCACAACACCAAGCTCACACAACAAACACTCGCAATGCTCCATCAAAATGGTTAAATGTGGTCTCTACGGCGTGATCTCAACGCCAACAAACTGATTGAGTAGGTTTCAAATGTTTTAGCCTATTATTTAAATTTGATTTTTTTGCTCTAAGTGTTCTCAAACTTATTGTTTTGAATTTTTCAGGGCTCAAAGGTCCGTGCTCAAATTCATGATCAGCTCATAACAAAAAATTCAGGCAATTCAGGGAAATGAAGGTTCTTTTTGCGATTAAAAAATTTATGGTTGCAAAAAGTTGTATGTTTTTCAAGCCCACCATGAAAGCTTACAAAAGTGAATTTGTTTGTTTAACAAAAGTGAAGTCGTTTGTTTAAAAGTAGTATTTATGGTTTATATTTTTTTATCAGTCGTTTGATTATATGGCAACATTAACATAGCTACAATTTGGAAATTAGTGTGTAAGTTTCAGAGATATACCTGAAATTTATGGAAATTTCTGTTGCTAATCTTCATTACATCACAAACTTTACACACTAGGATCAAGATGTATCCATTCAGTAATACATGTTAAAAATTACAAAATGGACATAGCTTAAAAAGACAATAAGTCTATTTATTATAAAAGTTAAACTTCCACAAATGCAACAAAACCTTCAAATTGGGTTGTCATTTCTGTGTGCCTTTTTCACAAAAAATTGAAAAACATTCCATATGTTAGGATATATAACAATAAATACTATTCAAAATACAAGTTCTTAAATAGATTTAAAAAATTCCTCCAAGTCGAAATGGCATTTCAAATTGAAATTCTTAATTTTATTTTATTTCTAAATGAAGTTGATTTTTTTAGTTAAATGCATGTAGTGGATCCATTAAATTTACTTTAGAGTATTATGTAAGTGATTGTATCATGTTCAAGCTCGGAACTCGCTACACCCTGAAATCCTAGCCATTGAAGCCTCGATAACACATATAATACACACAGGTTACTCATCCTTTCACACATATTCATATTCGTAAAAATCAATAAACATGATACTAGAGTCCGAAACTGTACCTGGGATCTTCTCAGCACCGATGATGAAAATCAAACAGATGAAGCTCACTCTCAATCTCGCACTCAAACATCGTCATCGGGAAACTAACTTCGCCGCTCACTTCCTCGCACAGCAGGGTCTTCACAACTCCATCTTGATGTGGAAGGGGCGGCGAGATGTGCTTGAGCATTTGTCTGTGCGGTGAAGTGAAGGTGTGCGGTTGATATTTTGGGGTGAAGGTGTACGGTGAATATTTTTGGGGAGTGAAGATTATGTGGGCTGGGTTTGAAATTATGTAAGGGTGAGTAGGCCCAGATCGAAATAAAACGGGTTAGGCTCTAATAGGAATTCAGAATAGCGGGATAACCTCATATAGAACTGATCGAAGTATATGACAAGATTTAACTTTTTCAAAACATTTTTTTTCTAAAGAAAGTAATTGTGTTACCTAATACCGAGTAATAATATTTTTAAAATAAATAACGTTTGCATGTACCGGTATTTTAAATAACATTATGTCTAAACTATGACGGGAGTACATTTTAGACAATAAAATGTATTTAAAAATATGAATAGTTATTATTTATCATCTATATGACTATATATATGAGAACATATAATTTGGATTTGGATCGGACTATTCAGGAACCGAAACTTTAGAAGGGTTTTAACCTTTGTCAAATATGTTTCTTTAAATAATTAATCCCCAGGAGGAAAAACAAAACTTTCTCATTATGTTTGTAAAAAGTTATGCAATTAAATGGTGATTTTTGTTAGTTTCGGTTATTTAATTTTATCCAAAGAGTGTTGGCGATAATCATGATCAATGCCCATAAATGATATTTATTTTTCCCACAATGTTCTCAACATGAGTATATATATATATTTCAGTAAACTTTGAAAATTTATTTTGAAACGCTTTCTCCGCGCAGGCTTCCTTCCACATATGGAATTATCTCTTTGTATTCAATGTTTCACAATTTTTATCACTTTATTATACTCTTTTATATAAAAAATTTGAGCTAGTATTTGGGCCACTGATCCGTTTTCCTTTCCACCTTTTCCTTTTAGTAACCTTCGGGCCCGTTTTAATAAAAGTGCCCTTTTTTAATAAAAAAGTGTATGTATACCTTGGTTCAGTTTTCGGATCTACTCAATGATTTAGCTCTTGGAAAATAATCTTCAAGAGCTATTTTTTTTAAAATCCATTTTAATATAAAAGATAAAGATTTTTGAGGATCAGTGTTTGCTCTAAAAAATGTCAACTACAATGCCTCATTTGTTTATTAGTCAAAATAAATAAAAAACGAAAATATAATCTAAAGATATTAGGTCGGTCAAGTCAGCGCATTTTGTGATCAAGCAATTCCTGCGTGAATGGAGAAAGATCATTTGAGACAGCTGCTTACAATTTGAAGTAATCAAAAATTGTTGGAGGGGTTGCGGAGTGGTGTGTGCGGTAAGAAGGGACATGGAGGGGGGCGGGGGTGCTTGAGGAATTTGTCTGGTGTATTCTCTATCAAGAGGACAATTCTGACAGGGAGTGGTGCACCTATGAAGGTGTGTGCCTATGCAGTGGATATCTTTTGAAGAGTCAAGATTATGGGATTAGGTTAAAATTGTGGGATATCGTGTTTTGGACTGAGCGGGCCTGAGTCCAAACAACAAGGGTTGCACTCAAACCCAAATTGAAAATAACATCATTAATTCAGGAAACACTTTATTATTGTACGGAGTATAATTGTAAATGATTCAAGTAAAAATACAATTTTTTAACTTTATATTTGTATGAAATTAATTGCACCGTGAAAAGTTTCAAAATGTGCATCGCACGGGTGCTCTACTAGGATCGAATAGAGCCGGTTAAGGACCGTTTGGCCCTGTACAATCGGGCCGAACCGTGCATCGCACGGGTTCGGTCTAGGATCGAATAGAGCCTGTTAAGGCCCGATTGAAGAATTATCATATTTGAGTATTGTTTAATAATGCCATAACACACTTTCACATATTTGCACACCCCCTGATTTGCCAATTTACCCGGGCAATTCATGTAAAAATGCAATTCGTATAAATGCATAGTCACCATATTACTTGAGATGTTTATACTTAGACTTATTTCAGTCTCAAACCAAACCAAACTTAAACAAACCAGACAGACTATACTTAGATATTAGAAATAGTAGAAGCACATATTTGAACATTTTCCCACAAATTTAGATTCAAGTATAATTCAAAAATGACATAACACACTTTCACATATTTTACTCCCTTATATTACATATTTAAAGAGACAATTCGTCTAAAAAATGTAATTCGTGTAAATTTATAGTCACCTTATTACTTAGTAATTAAAAATAATTTACCTTCAATTAATTTATATAAACCTTTGATTTTCGGCAGGTGTTGTCGGTGATACCTCATGGGAGTAGACATTATGTAGTTAATGCGACGATTAATTCATCATATTTGTGGTCGGAATGCATAGTCCTTTGTTTGACAAAAAATATGCGTCTGCAAGACACTACTAATCCATCATATTCTTATGATTTGAATGTCTTTTCAAATTGGACTGCCAACATTGGTGACAATGTTGCGGGTGAAAGTAACGATGGTCATGTTCGTATTTCCATTACTGAAGATCTATTGATACAAACAGATGGAGATCATATAGCTGCAATATTGAAAGCATATTTCCGTAATATGTTGAATCTGCAGGCGATATGGGTTGTTTGCGCGACCGTGCAATTTTGACACTGACACTGGCTGTGGTTGAAACTGTTAATGACTATATGACGGCTCTTAATGTTGGTGAAGTTTCAAGAGCATATCTTAGTTCTGACAGTGTTTCTAAGGTAGATTATACGACCGATCTAATGGCGGAACCGCACACTCCTGAGTTCTTGAATAGTATAAAATTGTCTGGTGTACTGAATAATGAGTTAACGTTAAAGGAAGGGACCCCGTTGATGCTTTTGCGAAATATCGATCATTCAATGGGGTAACGAGACACGTCTTATTCTAACGAGGCTCGGTGATCATGTTTTGGAGGGGAAAATTTTAACTGGTGTGAGTGCTGGAAAAAAAGTATTAATTTCTAAATTGTCCTTGACGCCATCCGATGTTAGCTTGCCTTTCAAATTTCATAGGCGACAATATCCTGTTATGACTTCATATGCTATGACTATAAATAAAAGTCAAGGTCAATCTTTGTCCCCTGTTGGATTGTTGTTGAAAAAACTGGTATTTACCCACAGAAAGTTGTATGTTGCACTATCAAGGGTTACCAATCGTTGTGGTTTGAAAATTCTAATTGTTGATGAAGACAAAGGAACCACCGACAAGGTTCAGAATGTTTTATTCAAAGAAGTGTTCAACAATGTTTAAGTTTACATTAAATGCATATTTACATTGTTATGGTTTCAACGTATTTGTTGGATGTTTTTGATCTTTTAAGTAACGCTGAGTACTCTCATTTTGACCATAATATTATAAGTGTGTTTCGTTTAATACTTTGATGTATATCAATATTACATGAAGATAGATGATGTCATCAACTGATGGTGTGATTTGAATCACTAAGCACACATAAATTTGAAAGAAATATAATATTCTCAAATTGTGCATCGCACGGGTGAGTTTACTGGTTTAAAGTTAATCTAAAAACTTATGTAGTCGATTATGAAATGAAGCCCACACAACGGGACTACGGGAGTATTATTTCTATATGCATGGTAAATCTTTTTTGCTTTCGTTTATTATTATTATTATTAGATTATTATATTATACTACATATAAATATAATTATGTATTAGTCCATTGACAGTAGATATTTATTTCATTTTAAAAATAGTTTGGTGGTCTTAGTAACAGCAGCACTGTAGTTCCCAGAGTTGGCCACAATCACCGCTTGAAAAGCCTTGAGTCTTGCAATCCGCCGCGCATTTCTGATCACTAAGGCATTTGGACTTGCCAATGCATGTCCTGCGTTGTTCCATGTCTGCTGTGCCCATCTCTGCTCCTAATTATCAGAATAAAAAACATCAGTTAATTAACTTATCAAGGATAATTAGGAACATAAATCCATTTATTCTAGTTTTATAATCCATTTACTGAACCAATTTTCAGCATGATTTCTTGTGTATGTATGTATGTATATATATATATATATATATATATATATATATATATATATATATATATATATATATATATATATATATATATATATATATATATATATATATATATATATATAAGAGTTCAAATAAAAAAAGGTGCTCCCATGCAAAGTGCTAACAATTGCACTTTTGCATGCTTCCATTGCATTTTTTCCTGATGGCAAAAAACTTCGGTTTATTTACGAAATAGCCACTGCGTTTTTGATCAATTTTAATCCATTTTTTATTCATTTTGAGCCATTAGAATAGTGGAAATGTATGTACAAGATTCATTCTCAGTTTGCATGAGAAGACCTCTTTGTATTTGAACATCCCATATACATATACATACACACACACACACACACACACACACACACACACACACATATATATATATATATATATATATATATATATATATATATATATATAGGTTTTGGTTCAAATAAGAACATGATCTTAGGAGAGAAACGAGAATGAATCTGGACCGTTAGATTGTTTTTAAGTGAAATTTCATGTGCATTAGATGAAACTGTAATGTGCATTAGGTGAAATTGAAATGTGAAACACAAAGGCTACGATACAGTGGCATTATGTGATTCTGAATTGTGCATTAAATGAAATTGAAATGTGCACTAGCTGAAACTGAAATGTGCATAATAAAGGATACTATGTAATGTTTTTTTGTACCTTTTATTCTGCACATTTCAGTTTCATCTAATGCACACTTGAGTTTAAATTTTTATTCTGCACATTTCAATATCATCTGATGCACATTTCAGTTTCACCAAATGCACAATTCAATTCCACACAATACAATCCAACGATCCAGATTCATTCTCATTTCTCTCATCACAGTCCGTTCTTACCGGAACTGCTCCCTAATATATATATATATATATATATATATATATATATATATATATATATATATATATATAGAGAGAGAGAGAGAGAGAGAGAGAGAGAGAGAGGAGTTCAAATACAAAGTACTTCTTATATGAAAAATGAGAAGTAATCTTAGCCGTTAAAATGAGAAAATAAATGGATCAGATCAATCTTAAAGTGGAAAATTTGGTGCCCATAGTGTAAATATTAGAAAATTTGGTGCCAATAGTGTAAATGATAAATGTGCTTGACTCTGGAGAAAAAGTGCATTGGAGTAACACAAAAGTGCATCACTTTTCGGGGATAAAATAACAAGTATAGAAATCGTTTGTGTTATTCTTTTAAGAGGTGAATGTGCACTCTTACATATGTCATATGCACTTTTACTGTAATGTATTACACATTTTGGTTTACCGTGAGTTTTGATCTATTCCATCCATTTTTAAGCAATCAAAGGCTTCGATCACTTCTCACTTTTCATGTGAAGACCTCTTTGTATTAGGACTCACCCCTATATATATATACACACACACACACACACACACACACACACACACACACACACACACACACACACACACACACACACTAATCTATATTTTGGTTCAAGTGAGAAACACATCTAATGTGAGAAATGATAATGAATGTCAACCGTTAAATCTAAGATATTGCACTAAAAATAAGCTTCACGTTGCAATAAGATTTTAATTTTGCAATGTTGCACGAAAACAGTTTCATGTTGCACTAATATTTGACGATGTTGCACCAAAACTGTTTCATGTTGCATTAGACGACTATACCACAGATTTGTTCAGAAAATGCCATCATAATAGGTTGAGTATTTCTTTGATGAGTATTTGCTGATTCGTTCATATAAATTGTCTTTGCGTCCCCCGTTCTGTAATTTAATTAACAATCCCAATTAATTTGTGAGAAGTAATCTTAGCCGTTAAAATGAGAAAATAAATGGATCAGATCAATCTTAAAGTGGAAAATTTGGTGCCCATAGTGTAAATATTAGATGTTTAAGGACGTGTTTGGCAAAAACATAACCAAAATTTATGGAATAATTTATATTTATTTGAAGCATCATTATTAGTAAAATAGTCTCATGCTCATGCATCGTGAAACAAATTGAGTAGTTATTGACAG
The DNA here is from genome assembly GCA_945859875.1 of Cuscuta europaea. Lineage (NCBI taxonomy): Eukaryota > Viridiplantae > Streptophyta > Magnoliopsida > Solanales > Convolvulaceae > Cuscuta > Cuscuta europaea. The sequence goes on from CAMAPE010000065.1 coordinate 7,096,776, forward strand.
AAAAATATTACTAACATATATCCAGCTCAATTTATTAAGATAGTTTGGAGCTATATGCAGGTACTTTAAATTCACGTGTTGGAGGGATGAAATATGAAATTATTCTAATAACTTAGCATATCAATTGCATGTAGTATACAAGTAAATTAAATTTACCACTTGAAGAAAGGATTAACGCCATAAAGAGTAACATAAGAGCAAAGATCTTAAAGGCTCGTGCCATTACTCTCAACGATAAGATTTACGATTTTGGAATTGATTTGTTTCTGCAAATATATACTACGTACAATATGTTTGAAACAAAATCTGGACACTAAACTCGATATATATTTATATGTATTTCTCGTTGTTCTTTTAAAGTTGCGTGTTACATCACTCCTGTTTTTAAGCATGAAACAGCTCAGGCATGACCCATTGATCCAAAAGAATATGTAACAAAAACCTCTGCTCAATGATGTTTTATTAATGCTTAAACTATGTCCCAAAAAATTCTTTCCACTTACATTTTTGGAACGTCTAAAACAATTTTCCAATTTCCCTTTTTTGAAACGTTTGTGTGAATACTATTCATTTATCCCTTAATTATTCAACCACAATTATGCATTTTCACTTTATTCTCACTTTCTGAAACTTAGATCCAAGTCAAACCAGGAAGTATTATCGAGACGGAGGGAGCTAGTATTGATTAATGAAATTCAATATCGAGCACACATCTCCTCCCATTTTTTTTTGTTTTTTACTCCAGAGGGCAACTGGGGTCTGGGGGAGGGGGAGGGGGTTTGGGGGCTGAAGTAATCAGGGCTGAAACTCACTCCATTGAGTTTCGAATCCGAGTATAGGGAACTTTTCTCCACATAGAAACATATTTGAGCTGAAGGATAACTCTATGTATGATGTATGTTTGTTAAATGGAGAGGATGGATTGGTATCATGCTAGAGGGCTTTCAGGCTTAAAAAAGGGATTAGTACCAATACGTATTTAATACCTAGCTTACCCGCAAATTGCACCCTATGTAACTTTATAAGTATAACACATGTGCGGTACTTCAAGTAACATTTATATACATACTACGTATAATAAAGTACAAAAGTTGAATCCTAAAATTTATAAACCCTATTTTACGTCGTTTGCCATTATGTTCACCCTACTAGTAATCATTTCTTCTACTGGTACGTGGTAAAACAAATTAATTTACTTTTTCATGACCTTTCTGGTCATGTACCTAATTTCTAGATTTTTTAAATAAATCTATATCGATAATATGGTGACTAATTATCTATATATATTTACAATTAACTGATAATATCAAGGTCCCTCTTACATTATGGAAATTTGTTAAGATCTGAAGTTCCGTTCTAAAAGGTCAACCTGATAGGAGAAGTATCCTATGTCTTAACATAACACTTTATTCCTTCACAAGTTCTCGATGTGAGAATTTAACACCCCTCGTCACGACCAGACACATCGTCTGGATCGTGCTGTCATTCATTTTTTCGTCGGTTCGTCATTGTCAGTTTTTTTTTATAATTGTGTCGTCATTTTTTCATAAAGGGCCTACACCATGGATCGATTAGGCTCTGATACCATGTTAAGTAAGACCTGAGGTTCCGTTCTAAAAGGTCAACCTGATAGGAGGAGTAGCTCATGTCTTAATATAACACTTTATTGCTTCACAAGTTCCCGGTGTGGGAATTTAAAAAAATTAAATTAGGTAATTAGTGATGTGGGAAAAAATGAAAAGAGCCGATTAAGAAATGGATCTCATTTGACAAATTGCCGTGACAAAACGAATGTTTTTTTGTAGCGATGGCTGGTCTATATGATACTCGTATCTTATTCGTAGTATATGGTATATGTACAAATATACTTTATAATAGAGTTTTATTCAAAACGTTGAATTGTTTTAACGACAAAACGCTGCGTTTTGCAATGTGTAGAACCAACCCGCTGGAAAACAAACGGGACCATTAGCTCTATATGGAAATGATCTTATAATGCTTAAACTAGCTGTAAAACATCATTCAAATTGTTTATTTGTTTATGCACCTAATTAAGATTGATGTTGTTTTCCATATTTAATTAAGACTAATACATAGGATTTGAGTAATGTTTGTTTTATCCGTAAATAAAATATATGAGCAGATATGAGTCCAATAAGATTGGGAGAAGCAAAGCAGTGCTTAGGTACGAAGGGGGAATGTTTTGTTGAACATAAATGTGACCAAGGATGCAAGAGTCTTGGCTTTTCTAGAGGTGCTTGTGAACAGTGGATCTTACAATGTTGTTGCTATTGATGAGATTAAAGGCTGATCTTGAGCTGGTGAAATCAAAGATTGTTAATCAACAGAATAAAACTCAAAGTATACTTTTCAACAGAAAGAAATTATATATTTCATTGTAATATAATGTACAATAAAGAATATCCCATCAGTAATTAATGTTATTCCTCGGTAGTCGGTATTATAAAACAGAGAAATTACTAAGAGTATGACCAGAAGAGGTGGTGAATTACTCCCTCCCTCCGTTCCTAAAAATTCTTCCCGGTTTAACTTGTCACGCTTATTAAGAAAGTGGAATAAAGTGGAAATGTATGGTTGTGGTTGTGTAAGAAAAAGGTAAAATGAATGTGAGCCACACTAATTGTCCAAAATGAGAAAGTGGGAAGTATTTTTGGGAACACCCCAAAAAGGAAAGTGAGAAGTATTTTTGGGAACGGAGGGAGTATAATATATGACCAAGATAATTTGTTATTTCTAAATTAATTGTGTTTTATATGTATGATATGAACTTTGATGGGAGAATTTGACTTTGCACCCCACTTTTTGGGTGATATTGGACTTTGTACCTCATTTTGAAAAAACTTTGATTTTGCACCCTATTTCACTTATAATTCCTTTGACTTTGCACCCCATTTAGAAATTTTTCTTCACAAAATGATATGTGTTGGGGTGCAAAGTCAATGTTTTTTGAAAATGGGGTGCAAAGTCCAATATCACACAAAAAATGAGGTGCAAAGTCAAATTCACCCAATTTTGATCCTACTTTTTTTCTCTTTAATTCAATTATTACTCATATAGATTTATGTTTAAGTTTACTGATGGATAGTCTACCCGGGGGTATATATCCGAAGGGTTATTACGGGGAATAACTTAGAGAGAAGTCAGAGCAAACAAGTAAGAGAGAGAGTGTATATTCGATATGTATTAAGTGTCGTTACAAATGGGGAAACGAGGTGCTATTTATAGTAGCAATAAATGCCGGGCAGGGACACGTGTCAAGCGCCCATTGGCCGAGGGGTCACCTCAACTGGTTGGCGCTGGCAGCCGCATGTGGCCGCATTTAATGCGGCTGTTGGATGGGACGTCTGTGCGGGGTACGGTGATCTGTACGCATGTGAGGCGGATATCTTGTCGAGTGGGATGCCTTCGGCTATAAAGCGGTAGCCGAGGGCTCTTCCACCCGATGGCACCCCCTGGTGCCGAGGGCTCACAGTGCCGAGGGCTACTGTTTTCGCCGTTTTCTCCCAGTTTCTTAGTTTGCTTGAGAAACCCGCTCTGTGAGAATTTAAAGCCTTCAGCCAGGGGGCCGAAGGCACCCCTGTGCGTTGTGCGGACTGCTTGGTACTCCGGGCGTTGTGATTTGGGCCTGTTGGGCCTTTTGGGCCTTTTGGGCCTTTGCTGGAGTAGTAGGAGTCTGTGGGCCGGGGGTTCCCGGGCCATATACTCCATCAGGAGTCCCTCACTCCTTTTGCCGAAAGGTACTTGAGGGAAAAGGAGTAATTTGTGCTTGCCCTTTGATGTTGTCCCGTTGTGATCTCTGAAGTTGGTGAGGAGTTGTTGCTTTTATGTCCCTGCCGAAGGCAGTCCCTCAGTTACCCACATGTCGGGACTTGAGGGCTTGCTTTGTTGTTTGTTGGAATTTCACAGATTTTGTAATTTAATGGTTTTCCCGAAGGGGTCCTCCAGTCCCCCACTGTAATACCCCGAAAATTTGAGAGAATTTGGGAAATAATTAAAATTGTGTTTCATATTGTTTACATGGTCTTTAGGTCGTTTATTATGTTTGGTTTAGTGTTTGGGACAAAGGGGAGGTCCAAATGGGAAAGAAACGAGGCAAAAACTAAGGTTTGGGGCGTCTGGGGGTCACGCACGGCGTGCGTGGAAGGTACGCACGCGTGCGTTCTTGTTGTATCCTAATGCAACTCAAACTTCGGAAATTCACTATAAATACATCCCTAATCCAATTTTCCTCATTCCAAAAACCCTAGGACCGCCTCTTCAAGCTCTATCCCTTCCAGCTCTTTAATATTAACGTATCCAGCACGAAATTTTATGCCAATGATGAGATCAAACAATCCAATATTCTGGTAAGTGCGTTTGTTGCCTAATTCGCGTCGTTCATCCGTTTCCTAAATTTCTTTCTCCTAAATTGAGATCCTTCGAACCTATCACTTCCTAGGTACGTGTGAATGATCCATCAAACTAGGTTTGACGTTTAGGATTCGTTGCTAGCCTCGAGGTAAGGACTATTGCAACCAAAATTATTATTTTGCCCCTGTATTGTATAAACTAGGGTTTGTGCTATGATTTGAGTTTCTTTCTGAAATTTTATGGATAATTCGGCTATAATACTATGAGTATGATGATGTATGCTTTTCTGGGAATTTATGAACGTGTGATTTTTGGTGAATTTATCAAATCAGTTTATCATGGCTAAAATTGTGATTTTTGATGATTGTTCTTTTGGGATTGGAAAATTTTGGTGATTGTTTTGGTATGAGTTGAAGAATGATTTGAGACTATTATAACTGGTTATATTGAAAATATATTATGGGTTCAGAATACTCCAATTTGATTATTTTGGTGGTAGTAGTAAATGCTACTTTTGGGAAGTGGTTGTTTGGGTTAAACCCTCTTTTTGGAAAGTGTTGTGAGATAAAATCTTTTGGGATAAATTATATATTTTTAAATGTATAATTTGGTATGAAAATTTACATATATATTCTGGAGTTATAAATATCCTTAATGGATTATTTTGAATATGGTATTAAATACTATTTTGGAACTAGTTTTGGATAAACCCTATATTGTAAGTTTCTCTGCCAATCCATAATTGTTTCCTCGTATTATATGCTTATTATGCATTATGTGATTAAGTGTGAATTGTGAATTTTGTGTATGTGATTTTGAGGAGATATTATATATATGGTAGTTAAGAAGTATAAATCAAGTACTTTTGGGGTATTAAATATTTTTAAATACCTTTGAGACTTTTTAGAGAAATTAAGAAGTATTTTTGAAGTATTGTTAAGCAAAGATAAAATTTACATTTTCATAAGAAGATAGCATCTCGGGAGTAATCCGAGGTGTCGGTTTTTCCACATCCGGATAAATGTGGAGGGTGATTAGAGCTACTACTACTAAGAAGTACAGTTTGGATCTATGATCCCTTTTAAGCAAGATTTGGATCTATGATCCCTTTTAAGTAAGATTTGGATCTATGATCCCTTTTAAGAAGAAGTTATAGTAGTAGTCCCTAATCATTCAAGAATTTTAGAATTGGGGTGGTTGGGTTCCGACCACTCGGGATGACTTACTACTCGGAGGGCTTGGAATCCCTTTTAGGGGGTGTGCACACTTAAGGTAGTCATTTCGTTTCCAACAGAGCAGTTGTGGTACCGGCACTTGTTCGGGGTGGCCGTCCGTAACCACGGTCCACCGGGCTCTACCGAAAGGTTAAGCACCGCCCTTCTAAATTACTAGGAAGTTAGAGAAGAAGTGATTTTTTTTAGAAGTTTAAAAAGAAGAGTTACTAAGAGATTTTCCAAGAGAAGTTTCAGATTTTAGCAAAGAAGTGATTTTAAGAAAAATCAAAGAGAAAAGTATTTTGGAAGAGTGCGTCATTTTTATATGATATTATATAAAAATCTATTTTTAGTCAAACCTGATTATTTTACGGGGTTGGGTAGTACTTACTTAGCTCTAAAGCTAATTTTTGTTATTTTTCTTGTCTCTCTCTTCTCCCTTAAATTTTATCAGGTGATGAGTTGGATACCTATGTGGATTGACGGATTGCTCGAGCTTGAGTTCGAATTAGAAGATGCCTTAGTTAAATCTAGTCATAAAACAAACATTTACTTATTATTACATTAGTTTTTATTGTTTTACTTTGAGTTGCCTGTGCATTCGGTTAAGAGATGACCGAATGTGGCGGTAACACTCATTTCCCTTTTAGACTTCCGCTGTATTTCTTCAACTCTTTGATGAATGAATAAAGTATTTCTTTTAAATATATCAATGTTTTGGGCGGGAAATTTAGGGGTGTTACACCCACTCCTTGAGGCACTTGTAAAGTGGTGAAAAGGAGTAAAGTAGTTACGTTGCCGTTGTGGGCCGAAGGCTGACGCTTTTCGTTTCATTTTGGGGGGGATGCCTCGTTAAAAACCTCATTAGGAAAAACCCTTTGGGAAAAAAAATCCTAATGAGGGAAAAAGAGTGCACCGAATTCCCCCAATGATGAATCGAAAATGTCAAACCTTGGTGAAAAATGGAGAATGACGGGAATGCCGAAGGCTCTCTCTTCTGAGGGCTCCTGTGTTGATTGGCCGAAGGCTTGCTGTTGATGTCCTGGTGGTGCCGAGGGGGAGCCCCTCAATCCAGGGATCGAGGGCCTGCCAGATGAGGGCAGCAGTGAAGTTATTACCGGGGGGTCCACTGTTTGTTGATGAGTTGGTGATGAAGATACCCGAGGGCTCCCATTACCTGTGTGCCATGGGCCATCCGTCAATGAGGCACTCCCCGGGGGCTGCCCGGTTTTGTAGTGTTGAGGGGGAAACCCCGAGGGGTGCCCTGATATGCAGCCCTAGGGATCTGAAGGAGTGATCCCGAAGACGTGTGTAATGTGCTGTGTGGGGCACAACCCGGGGGCACTTCTGGGTGAGTGCACCCGGGGGCAATCCTTGATGAAGTGGAGTGAAGTAGAAAACCCGGGGGCTTCCAGAATATAGCCGTTGGAAATATAGCCGTTGGAATATGTAACGACAGGATATAGCCGTTGGGGGGATGACACACGTGGCGTGTGATGGCTGGCTGTTCGTGGGCGGCGTCACCGGTTGGGTGAAACGACGGTGCGTAATGATGGCGTCCATCCGGAGGCCCGGAATCCAGGCCCAAGCCCGGATTCTATCGCCTATAAATACCCCAAGGCCAGTTATTCCTCCGTGTGCGAAAAACTTGTTAGCGAAGCTCTGCCAATTTTTCTAGAGAGAGAAACAGCAGCCCCCGGTTGAATCTTCTGTTCTCAAGGTCAGTGCCCTGCTCCCCTCTCAAAGCTTTTAGTAAGTTCCGCCCCCTGGCCTTAGATTAGGTTTAGAATCCTGTAGAGAGCCTTCGGAGTCTTAGGCTTATTCGTGATACAAAATGTCGTCCGAGAGCGATTCCCAGGATATCTCGAGGACGCCCTCAATGGAAGACGAAGGTATCTCCGATGCGGAGTCTAGTAGCAGTCAGCCCTCGGGTGGTGATGCAGCTCTCGCCACCGAGATGCAGAAGGATTTGGCGGCCGAGGTCGAGGCGGAGGAGTTCGAGCGAACTGTCGAAGATGAGGAGTTAGCCCTCGCCGTCCAGATTGCTGAGGAGGAAGAGGAGAAGGAGAGGGCGAAAGTCACTGTGGCCGTCCTTCCCCCTCGGGGTGCTGGTGAGGCCAGTACTTCCCAGCCGCTGAACGCGGTTCCCATCCGGGTGGCCCCCGGGAAGAAGAAGGCCAAGGCGGCTGTCCCCAAGAAGAAGGTCATAGCTGCTGATCAGGGGAAACCCGTAGACATGCCGGAGGGATATTCCTGGCTCAACACGGCTGCTTTGGAGATAAAGTCGAAGGCGGACAGGGCGGACCTCTACGTGACGCAGCTACATGTAGGGCCCTCGGCCGAGGTGGTCGAGCCGGGAGTTGACGATGTGCTCTCTCGGGCGCCTGAAGGGTGCATTGCAGTACACGTACTGTCGGTCTCCATGGGCCTTCGGTTCCCTCTGCATCCCTTCCTCCGGGAGTACCTGAGGTTCGTTGGCTTGGTGCCCTGCCAGCTGACACGTAATAGCCACTCCTACGTGGCGGGTTTTTTAAACCTCTGTAGGGACCGAGGGGTGACCCCCAGCCTGGACTTGTTCTTCCAGAGCTTCAACCTCTGTCGAGGGGGTCACGCGAACGTCGAGGGCTTCGCCAACCAGCAGCAGGTGGCCAGGTGGAAGCTGTTCACGGAGGCGCCTTCGTCAAACAAGGGCTGGAAGGAGCGCTGGTGCTATGTCAGGGTTGCTGAGAACCCATTTCCGGTGGAACTTCGGGATCGCTTCCGTCGGCATCCGAAGGTTGGAAGCGCCGCCCTCGAAAAAGACGGCCTGGTGATAGCAAAAATCCCGGAGGGTCGCACAAAGCAGGTCTCCATCAAAGACTACACTGCCGACAAGGGATTCTACGCCCTCGGCTTTCGGAGATACCGATTTATCGGGGAAGCGGACGAGAAGTACCCCATTTTTGCTGAGGCCTTCGGGGGAACAGGAGGTAGTGGCCGGGGGCTTTGCATTTTCGTACTTAGTGATTTTTTGTTATACTTGTTGTCATGTCTCTGACCCCTCGGTTCTAACATTTCAACTTGTTGCTGTCGTTCTTTGCAGGTAGCAGGATGAATGCCAACGCCTTGTTCGCGAAGAGGAAGGGCAAGACCCAGCAAAAGGAGAAGGGGCCCTCGGGCCAGAAGCCAGTTGACGCGCTTTTCCCGAAGGTCATAGAGCCTTCCGCCGGGGACGCCCATGCCGCTGTGGGGACCGGGGGGTCGAAGGCCGAGGCGGCCGCTAAGAAGAAGAGGAGCGACAAGGGGGTGGAGCCCCCCACCAAGAAGCAGAAAGGCGCCGGGGGTGCTGTCGGGGGGGCGGCCCCCTCATAGTTATTGATGACATGCCCGCCGTTGATGAGCCTCTGGCCTCGGTCCCCCCGAAGGATCCGGTGAATCCCCCCCGGGCGGAATCACCCCGGGAGATCCGTCAGCTCTCCTTTGCTCCCGGCGCTTCGTTGATGCACGGCACTGCCGAGCCGAAGGCCTTCCTGCGGGGCATCACCTCGAAGATGGACAGGGAAGTCTTCGAGACCTACGATGACGATGCCCTCGAGAACAGGATCCTCCGGTCCTCGCTCACTGTAAGTATCCGCTTCCTTTCTCCTTATCTTGTCAGTTTAGTCTTATTTTTTCCTGAGGAACAATCTAACTCCTTTGATCATTGTTTGCAGGCCTGCATAGCCCTCGGGGAACAGGCCCGGAGGCGCGAGGAAAGGCGTCTTCACGAGGCTGCCCAGGATAAGAAGGTGGAGGGGCTGATCCGCAAGAACTCCGAGGCGGTGAAGCATGCTGCCCAGTTGGAGGAGGCCCTTCGGGAGGCGAAGGCGGCGACGGAGAAGGCCAAGGCTGATGGCATAGCCGAAGGCAAGGCAGAGGCCGAGAGGGCTGCTGCCGAGGCGGCGAAGAAAGCCGCCGATGAAGCCCAAACTGCTAAGGAGAGAGCTGCGGCCGAGGCCCGAGGGGAGGCAGTTGCGGAGTTCCTTGCTGAGGGCTGGAGGGCCGAGGGCCACAAGGAGTGGGTTGCCTCCGTGGTGGCAGCCTCGGTGGACGCTTGGGTAGAAGGCCCCGGGGTTGACTGGCTGACTGACAGGGGGGACGCCTACTACCAGGGGGTGAGTTCTTCACCCAGCACCTGATCTACCGGAGGCTTGCCAGGCACTTTGGCGTGTCCCTCGAGCAATTCGACCCCTCGGCATATGGCCTCCCTCCGTTGCAACCAGATGTCAGAGTTCCCCTCCCCCCGGGTGAAGAGCGGCCGACAATCTACGATTCTATAATGATGGGGGGTGACGGGGGTGGAGCCGTCGGGGGTGATGCTGCCGGGGAAGAAGTCTCCTCCAAGGTTGTCGTGGAAGATGCCCCCGGAGACAATGAGGTTGAAGCCGCCGAGAAGAGTAGTACTTAGTCACTTTTTTTGAAAAAGCTTTGTAATGAACATTTGTCACCCCTCGGTTTTGGCCATACTCTTGTAACAAACACACTTGAATCCCTTTCTTTTGTTGAATGAATGATTGCCTTCGGGCCTTGTGTGTATGATATGCTTCCTTCTGATCTGTTCATTGTCGAATGTATGCCTTCGTCTTGCTTTGGATGTATGCCTCCTTTTTTTTTTGAATGTATGTTTTAGGACTTAGAATATTTTTCGATTGTAGCTTGCCCTTGGAAGCCTTCGGGAGATGGCATCCCCTGCTGGATATGCAACCGAGGGTTCTGTAGGAATTAGGACTTAGAAAATTTCTCTAAGTGTAGCACAGCATGGGGCCTTCGGGTGTTAGTAGTAACCCACTTCCTAGGACTTAGAAAAATTTCTGAGTGCAGGTTTTCCCTTGTGAGCCTTCGGGTATCTGTAGTAACCCAATCCATAGGACTTAGAAAAACCTCTAAGTGTGGATCTTCCCTTGTGAGCCTTCGGGAAATGGGATCCCTTCCTGACGTGTGAATCTTGGACCGAGGGCCCAATGTTCAGGACTCAGATATTTTTTGCAAGTGTAGTATGTCATGTAGCCTTCGGCTACTGTGGGGCCCCACCTGTAATATTGAATAGGCCGGGGGCTAATTCTTTAGGACTTAGGAGATTTTCTTGAGTGTTGATTCCTTGTGAACTGTAGCCCTCGATTGATAGGTAGCCTTCAGCAATTAGGTCCCTCGAGATGAGGGCAAAATATGTAGGACTTAGAAAATTTTCTAAGTGTAGAGTTTCCCTTGGAAGCCTTCGGGAGATGGCATCCCTTCATGATGTATAAGTAGTTGACCGGGGAAAAGCATGTAGTACTTAGAAAATCTTCTAAGTGCAAAATCTCCTTTGGGAGCCTTCGGGAGACGGCATCCCTCCTTGATGTATAAGTAGTTGACCGGGGAAAAGCATGTAGTACTTAGAAAATCTTCTAAGTGCAAAATCTCCTTTGGGAGCCTTCGGGAAATGGCATCCCTCCTTGATGTATGGCCTTCGACTGTCATATTCCTCTAGTTGCAATACTGACTGAGCCGGGGGCCCATCTTTAGGACATAGAAATTTTCTTTGTTTGCAAGTGTCGTTGTATCGCATAGCCTTCGGCCACCATATTCCCTTGGCTGTAACATTGATTGGGCCGGGGGCCCAATCTGTAGGTGTTAGAATTTTTTCAAGTGCTGCTTCCCTGTGTAGCCTTCGGGTGCCCGGGGGCTGCTCCTTCAGGACTTAGAATTTTTCTAGGTATGGACTGATGTTGAATCCTGTTGTTGTGAAGAAAGCCAATGAGGAGTGTGTGCCCTTGGCATACACTTTAAAAGTTGTAGGATTTGACCCTTCTCATGGGGAAAGGGCCCTCGGTGTTTGTGAATAACAGATGCCTTCGGCGTTCGTTTGAAGTACCGTTTAGTGGACCTTGGATAGTCCAGTCCCTTTGTATTGTTGAAGCCTTCGGTGTTTTTGTGACCGGAGGTGACCAGGTAGTGGACTTAGCCGTTTCCTGATGATATTTCTTTGAGTAGTATCCTTCGGGAAATAGGAGTCTTCAATTACCGGAGGTGTTCCCGTGGGGAGCCCTCGGCATGTTGTGATATTGTTGAAGTGTACTCTTCGATTTCTCGCTGAGTCTACTCCCCTTCACCCTTTTTTTTTTTTTTTTTTTTTTGGTGGTGAGGGGAAGGCATCAAGAAACTTGGTTTCTTGGTAAGGCTGGGCCTATTAGGAGACCATCAGAATACACCAATGGTTCTCCTCCCTCGGGTTAACCTTCCGAGTTCCGAGGGGATCGAGGGACGTTTCCTGGGCACAAGATATGGTGGTCCGTAACCTGCCTCCCCTTGGGGGATGGCGCGGAAAGCGCCTCATTTTTGAAAGTCGTCCCCTCGGCGCTAGACATAGTCTATGGCCTGCCACACCCTTAGGGTGGTGGCGCGGGGAGCGTTTCGGTTTGGAAGTCGAATCCTGGGCATTTCTCATGCCTGTCATACCCTGGGGGTAATGACGCGGATAGCGTTCCGTTTTTGAAAGTCGAATCCTGGGCATTTCTCATGCCTGTCATACCCTGGGGGTAGTGACGCGGAAAGCGTTTCAAGGAAGGGTTTTCATTTGCACACTAGTTGCAAATGGCCGGGGGCACTACGTGCCGCCGGCACCGATGGTGGCGCCTTCGGTATATGCGTCCTCGTGGGGTACGGCTTTTAGAAACAACACTTGGTGTTAGTTTCGATGTGTAGCCCCCGGTACTTGGTACCGAGGGGTCTTCTGTAGGAACACTTGGTGTTCTCCTTTGTTGCAGTTGATGGAGGTGTCTACCCTCGGTACTTGGTACCGAAGGGCCTTCAAATGAAACACTTGGTGTTTCCCAATAGATGTTTGGAAGTTGATAGGAGAGCATCTCCCTGGCACTGGGTGCCGAGGGGTCTTCTTTGAAACACTTGGTGTTTTTTCTTCGTTTCGATGTTTGATGATGGAGGTGTACCCTCGGCACTGGGTGCCGAAGGGTCTTCTGTAGGAACACTTGGTGTTCTCATCTTTTCTTTTTTGATGTTGAAGGTGGGGATGTACCCTCGGCACTGGGTGCCGAAGGGAAAGGAAACACATGGCTTTCCTTGTTGTTGGTGATAGGAGTTTCCTCCCTCGGCACCGGGTGCCGAGGGGTCTTGACTGAAAGCACGTGGTGTTCTCAATGTTGGTTGTAGGTGTTGATGGTGTCCGCCCTCGGCACTTGGTGCCGGAGGGGGTTCTTCTCGTGGTGAGGCCTGGGGCCTGTAGTTAGTATGAGGGCTTGATGTCTTGAATGTATCTTCATTCTTCGAAATTGGAGGCCTTGGGCCATAGGATAGTACATTCACTAGTTATGAGGGCTTGACCGCTCTTACATTATTGATAAAATTTAACTAAATGGTGTACATTCCAGTGCCTAGGGACTTCTTTCCCATTGGGGCGTTTGAGCTTGTAGGTCCCGGGTTTGATGATGGCTGCTATGATGTAGGGGCCTTCGAATTTTGGTGCCATTTTTCCTCCCTCGGTTGGTAGGCTGGCTTCCCTCCTCCGGAGGACATAGTCCCCCACTTGAAATTCTCGGGTGCGAACTTTGGCGTCGATGTAGCATTTAACTTGCCTTCGGTAGTTTTCTGCCCGGATGAAGGCCCGCTCCCGGCGTTCTGAAATGAGGTGGAGGTCGAGGGCCATGTTGCTGTCGTTGACCTCGGGGTCGTATTGGATCACCCTTCGGGTAGGAAGGGTGACTTCCGTAGGAGCTTTGGCTTCAAAACCGTAGCAGAGGGAGAAGGGTGTTTCACCTGTAGCGCGCCGAGGGGTAGTGCGGTAGGCCCAGAGGATGTTGTGAAGTTCTTCCACCCAGCCACCACCCTCAGCCTCCAGCTTCTTTTTGAGGCCCTCGAGCAAGGTCCGGTTGGCGTTCTCTACCTGCCCGTTGCCTTGAGGGTAGGCAACGAAGGAGAAGGTGTGTTTGATGCCCCATGCCTCTAGAAGGGCACAGAAGGGGGCTGCCTCAAATTGTGTTCCATTGTCGGAGATGATCTGCTGGGGGACGCCAAACCTTGTGAGGATGTTCTTGAGGACGAAGTGACGGCACTTCGCCTCTGTGATGCTGGCGAGGGGTTCAGCCTCCACCCACTTGGTAAAATAGTCGACGGCCACAATGATGTATCTGTTGTTGGAGGTACCCCTCGGCAGAGGGCCCACAAGGTCTATCCCCCATCGAGAAAATGGGACAGAGGTGCTGATGGGGGCATAGTTGACCGCTGGCCTGCCGGGAGCTTTCTGGAAATGTTGACATGCGGTGCACCTCCGGGCAAGGTCAGCACAGTCCCTGGCCATGGTTGGCCAGAAGTAGCCCTGGAGAATGAGCCTTCGGGACATGGAGAAGGGTCCCTGGTGAGCTGAGCAAGTGCCACTGTGCACTTCCTCCATGGCGACCTCGGCTTCATCTGGATGAAGGCACCGAAGTAGCGTGCCATTGTAAGATCGTTTGTAGAGCCTCCCATCTTCGATGGTGTAGCTGGGAGCCCTCAGTTTTTCCAGTTTAGCGCGGGCCTCATCCTCGGGTAGCTGCCCTGTGGAGATGAAGGCGGTGATATCTGAGATCCAATCCTCCTGTCGTTGCTGTATGTTCATGACGGGGCTCGCATGGATGCTTGAGAGGCTGAGTTCCTCGATTTTGGCAATTTTGGAGATGTGCTCGGGGGAGTCAGCCGAGAGCTTAGACAATATGTCGGCCTCGAAATTCTGAGCCCTCAGTATTTGAGTAAGAGAGTGTGCCTCAAATACCTTAAGCAACTCCTTGGCCGCTTCCTTGTACTGTTTCATTCTTCCCTCCTTGGCCTCATATTCTTCGGAGATTTGGCCAACGACCAACTTGGAGTCGCATTTGATGTGGATCTGCCGAGCCCTCATGTTGGCAGCCAGCCGAAGGCCACATAGGAGGGCCTCATATTCGGCCTCATTGTTGGAGACTTTGAAGGAGAAGCGGATTGCATAGTAGGCCCTGAAGCCCTCGGGAGTAATGAGGACTACCCCTCCCCCGCATGCTTTGGTCGCGGAGGAGCCATCAGTGTAGAGGGTCCACCAGTCGTCCGAGGTAGCCGAGGGCTCCCCGTCCGTGGCTGCCCTTGCGGTACATTCCGTCACAAAGTCCGCTAGGGCTTGGCCCTTGATGGCAGGCCTTGGACGGATGTCAATGTTGTACTGGCTCAAGAAGATAGCCCATTTAACCATGCGGGAGGAGCTGGTGGGGCTCCTCATGAGGGCGCCGAGGGGTTGATGAGTGAGGACCTGAACTGGGTGAGCCTGAAAGTAGTGGCCCAACTTCTTGACAGTCCAAACGATGGCCAACACCGTTTTCTCCACAGGGGAGTACCTGAGCTCGGCCTCCCTTAGGGTCTTGCTAACGTAGAAGATGGCATGTTGGATGCCGTCTTCCTCCCGGATGAGCACAGAGCTGATGGCCGCCGGGCTGACCCCAAGGTAGAGGTAGAGGGTCTCCCCTACCTTGGGTTTGGAGAGCACATGAGGTGAAGATAGATATCTTTTGAGCTCGTCGAAAGCCCCCTGGCATTCCGGAGTCCATAGAAAGCCAGCCGTCTTCCTCATGATTTGGAAGAAGGGTAGAGATTTCTCTGCCGATTTAGATAGAAAACGGTTGAGGGCTGCCAGGCGGCCCGTCAATCGTTGGACTTCTTTCACATTGCGTGGGGGCTCCATATTGATGATGGCCTGGATCTTTTCGGGGTTGGCCTCAATACCCCTCCGGCTCACCATGTAGCCTAAGAATTTGCCCCCTTGGACGCCGAAGGTGCACTTCTTCGGGTTTAGCCGAAGGTTGAATTTTTGCATGATGGCGAAGATTTCCCGGAGGTCGTCAGCATGGATGGAAGATTGCTTGCTCTTGACGATCATGTCGTCGACATAGGTCTCCATGGTGCGCCCTAGGACGGCTTGAAAGACCCGGGCCACCATCCGGGTGTAAGTGGCCCCCGAGTTCTTTAGACCGAAGGCCATCACTAGGTAGCAGAAGATGCCCTCGGGAGTCATGAAGGCAATTTTTTCGGCGTCCTCCTCATGCATGAATATTTGATGGTACCCTCGGAAGGCATCGAGGAAGGACATGATTTCACACCCCGCGGTCTCATCCACCAATTGATCAATGTTTGGTAGAGGGAATGGATCCATGGGGCATGCTTTGTTGAGATCGGTGTAGTCCACGCACATGCGGAAGGTAGGGGGCTTCTGGGCGAGGACTACATTTGCTAGCCATGAGGGGTATTTCACCTCCTTGATGTGCTTGATTGAGAGGAGCATGGCGACCTCCTTCTTCACGAATTCCCTCCTCTCGGCGGAGAGGGGTCTCCTTCGCTGTTGTACTGCTTTTGCCGAAGGGTCCACCGAGAGGCGGTGGGTGATGACCCTTCGGCTGATTCCCGGCATGTCCTCCGGCCCCCATGCAAAGACAGTGGAGTAGGCGCGGAGGGCGTCGGTGATACCGGTCTTCAAATCTTCAGGGAGCTGGGCTCCAATCTTCACGACTCTCTTCGGCTGGGCCGGATCGAGCGCAAAGTCTTCTACGTCCTCGGCCGGTTCAGCCCTCGGCCTTTTTTCCTCTTCGTCGACGGCTCCGGTGATGGTGTCAACACGGAATTCCGTCTTGCTTACCTTCTTAGTGACCTGAAGGTAGCAGGCGCGGGCAATTTTTTGATTCCCCCGGGAGTAGCCAATGCCCCCTTCGGCGGGAAACTTGAGGCAGAGATGCCTCATGGAGATGATGGCTTCGAGGTCCTCGAGGGCTGGCCGGCCGAGGATGATGTTGTGAGCGCAATCAATGTTGACGACGACGAACTCCACCTCGAGCTGGGCTCTATGGAGCCCGTCGCCGAAGATCACCGGGAGGGTTATTACCCCCTCGGAATCAATAGTATCGCCGGTGAAGCCGGCAAGAGGGGTCTTAATGGGCCGAAGGGACCCCCTCTCCAGATGCAGCTCTCTGAAGGTGCTGAGGTACATTACATTGACGGAGCTGCCCGTGTCAACGTATGTTCGGTGAATGGTGGTGTCGTTGATCTCCGTTCGAATCACCAAGGCATCCCTGTGAGGAGATGAAGTAGGAGGGAGATCCGCGTTGGTAAAGGTGATGGGTTCCTCCCTCAGTCGCTTTACCGGGGGCATATGAGTGACTTCCCCCACGTAAAGCGATTGAGCCTACTTCTTTCGTTGGCTGGTGGAATCGCCCCCTGTATTGCCACCGGTGATCATGAGGATGTGGCGTTTTTTCTCTTGGTAGTGGGGGTATTCCTCCTCCTCTTCTTCCAAGTTTCCAATCTCCCTTTTCTTGCCGAGGGGGATGGTATTCGGGTTTACCCAAGCGCTCACCTTCGTGTGATGCCCTCGGGGAGGCCCCTGATGAGAAGGTCCCTCCTGCCGAGGGCTCTGGACAAATTGGGACAGGTGCCCTGCTTGTATTAACCTCTCGATGGCCGTCTTCAGCTGATGGCAGTCATCGGTCCTGTGCCACTGGTGCCGATGGAAGCGACAGTAGGGGAACTGAGGGTTGATAGCGTGTACCTCCGGGGGTGCGCGAGAATCGCGCTCAACGAGGCCCCTCTCCTCGGCAAAATCGAGGATGATGCTGACGGGGTGCGTCAATGGGGTCCGAGGGCGGTCCAGGAGAATGGGCTGGGTCCAAGTCTTAGGGTTGCTCCTATAACCTCCCCCGGGCTTGGCTTGGCCTTGCCGAGGGCGGTCATCAGAGGGTCCCGAAGCCTTGGGGCGATTTGGAGGAGCCCCCGGCCCTCGGTTGTACTTGTTGTCAGCCCTCGGGGGTTGCTGGTCCGGATGCTGGTGATACTTCTCCACCTCCTCGGCCTCAGCATATCAGTCCCCCCACTGCAAGGCTCTTATGTAGTCGCGGGGGGGGGGGGGGGGGGGGGGTTCAATGATGAGGCTCCTTGAAAAGTTGCCGGTGCGGAGGACGGTTTGTAGGAGGGCCAGGAGGGTCCCGTCATCAGCACCGTCAACCTTGTCGGCCTCAGTCCTCCAGCGCTCTAGGAAATCCCGAAGGGTTTCATCCTTCTTTTGGCGTATTGTTAGGAGGTGGGAGAAGTGCTTCCTTGTGCGACGTCTCCCGGCAAATTGTGTCAAGAATCGCTGGGCGAGTTCTTGCCACGAATCAATGCAGCCCTCGGGCAGCCTGTTGAACCATTCGTATGCTGGTCCCTCTAAGGTGGAGAGGAACCAACGACACAAATATTCGTCTGACGCCCCCACCATCATCATGCTGTTCTGGTACTTGCTGTAATGTTCCTGGGGGTCCGTTTTCCCGTTGTAGGGCTGTATGTGTTGCCCTCGGTATTTTTCCGGGATCCGGGCCGCCAATACCCTTGGGGTAAATGGCGTCTGAGTTCGGAGCTGGATGACAGGTTCCCCGGAGCCCTCGGCCACCTTCTTCTGTAATTCCTCCATTTTGGCCATCATGGCCTCGTATTTGAGGTCTGAGTGAGGGGTGGAGGTGGTGGCGTGAGCTTTGTTGGACTCCATTTCGTCAAGCCGGCGCTGGAGGGCCGCAATAATCTCGTCCCGGGGATCCTTCGGGAGGGTCTCCGCCCCCTGCGAACGAACCCGGGCCGAATGGGCCTGGTTGATCTGGTGGCGAGCATCATCGGCATGAAGGGGTGCCTTGCCTTTGTCCCGAGGGGGACGCTCCTCGTCTGCCCTCGAAACAGATCCCCCGCTTTCCTGGGGCCTTTGGAGTGCTTTCCCACCGAGGCGGTCTTGGACCCCTCGGCGGTCTGGCCCTCCTCCGAGCCGGTTGAGGGCGGAAGTACGGGGCCTTTCCCTGTTGTCATTATGGCGGTCCCGGGACTGAACTTCCTGGGAGGACGTATCTTGGGCCACCACCCCTTATTCGTTTCTCACCCGAGGGGTGGGATTTCCGAAGGGGTGTGGCAGAGGGGGAAGTATGATATTTTCCCCGATCTGAGGGTGAGCTGGAGCCAGGGTGCCGAAGGCACCCGGGTTCTGGGTGAGCGTCTGGATGAAGGCGGAGAGCGTCGATTGCACGTCGATGGTGAGAACCGGAGGGCTGACTTGGTCATCGCTCCGGTTTCTCTTCTTGGCCTCGATGCCGAGGCGGGCATCAGGGGCATTTTGTTGGATCTGAAGGCGTAGGTCGACAGCCGCCTGTTCCAGCCCAGCGAGGACACCGCCCTCGGGAGCCCTGTGAGAGGCTTCGGGGGCGTTGACGTCGCCGAGGGGCAGGTTCTTGTCTTCTACGTTCTTTGAGTTGGCACGTGTTGTCCTCACCATTTTGATAGAGGGCTAGTGTTTTGTGTTTGGTCGAGGGGGAGGGTTTCTTACTCGATTGTTCAACCTCTCAACGAGAGCACCAAATGATGGATAGTCTACCCGGGGGTATATATCCGAAGGGTTATTACGGGGAATAACTTAGAGAGAAGTCAGAGCAAACAAGTAAGAGATAGAGTGTATACTCGATATGTATTAAGTGTCGTTACAAATGGGGAAACGGGGTGCTATTTATAGTAGCAATAAATGCCGGGCAGGGACACGTGTCAAGCGCCCATTGGCCGAGGGGTCACCTCAACTGGTTGGCGCTGGCAGCCGCATGTGGCCGCATTTAATGCGGCTGTTGGATGGGACGTCTGTGCGGGGTACGGTGATCTGTACGCATGTGAGGCGGATATCTTATCGAGTGGGATGCCTTCGGCTATAAAGCGGTAGCCGAGGGCTCTTCCACCCGATGGCACCCCCTGGTGCCGAGGGCTCACAGTGCCGAGAGCTACTGTTTTCGCCGTTTTCTCCCAGTTTCTTAGTTTGCTTGAGAAACCCGCTCTGTGAGAATTTAAAGCCTTCGGCCAGGGGGCCGAAGGCACCCCTGTGCGTTGTGCGGACTGCTTGGTACTCTGGGCGCTGTGATTTGGGCCTGTTGGGCCTTTTGGGCCTGTTGGGCCTTTGCTGGAGTAGTAGGAGTCTGTGGGCCGGGGGTTCCCGGGCCATATACTCCATCATTTACCACCTCAATTCAATCACAAAAAGCTAACCAGAATCACTAACTATGATAGCTGAAAATAGCATCATTTTATTTATTGGGGATGAGACGTGAGAGCTGAAAATAACAATATTAGTCATTATTAACCCTACAAATTAAAGACAGTTTGCGACCTATATTTGTGTTTAGCGGGCAAGATAATTTAGCCTTTTCATATCATTTGCATCCATCTCCAAAAAAATAAAAAAATTGAAAAAAAAGAGTTGAGAGCGATGGCGCATTCTTCTAAATTAATTGGTTTAATCGGGTGAGTAATTTGTTTAATCGGTCTTCGAATTTCTTTATTTTAAGTATGCATTGAAGATGATATAAGAATTCTCGTTTTTGTAATTGAAGAATTCCATCTCATTTTGTAATTTCTCTTTCAATACAATAGAAATTTGAAATTCCTCCTTGCAAAAAAAAAAAAGAAATTTGAAATTCCTCAAAATAGGAATAAAATTGACAACTAACAGAATGAAAACAATAAATATTCCGTATGAAAAGAATGATGGTGCTATTTGAGAATAAAAATGGTTAGCCCCATTTTAGGGGGTCATACTTTTCTTTTTAGGTTGTTTCAAAATAATTGTAATATTCAACATTAAAGCATAATTTTTTACTTTTCAACCACTTTAATTTATTAATAATTGTATCAAACCAAAATAGGACATAAAATGGAACAGTATTTTTTATTCCTACTATTTAAAAAAATCTCTAAAACAGAGCACATTCCTCTTGCATTAGAACACTCTTTTGAATTAATAATAATCACCAAACCGTAAAACCAATATCAATATTGACCACATATTTAACATTATTTTTTATTTAATTAAACAAGATTTAATTTGTAAAGTGTTGTTAGATCATCAATGCTATGAAAGGTTGGTTATAGCAATTATAATAATTATTTTATTATTTTAAATAGAAGTATCAGCAGAGATGGGTCCAATAAAAATGGGAGAAGCCAAGAAATGCTTTGGCAAATTTGGAGGATGTTGGGGTGAAGCTGCATGTGCTGCTGCCTGCGAAACTCAGGGATATGCAAGTGGCAAGTGTACTGGCTTCTCCAGAAAATGTTGCTGCGAGTGAAGATATATACAAGAGCACTAACCTAATTACTGTCATTTAACACAAAACACAATTTGCTTATTTAATTAATTTCTTATTTTCATTCTTTAGTAATACATACGTATGCATGCGTAGTATATACTATGTAATTATATAGTGCAAACACTTATTATCTTTTTCAAAAGTGTACATAACAGGTGTGCAAACACTTACTCCATAACAGGTGTCCCATAAAATAGTTTTGGATAGAAGTTTAAGAAAGTGGGTATAAAGTAGAATTGTATGATTGTGGTTCTGTAAGAAAAAGGTAAATAAATGGTAGTCACACAAATTTTTCCAAAAAGGAAAATGAGAACAATTTTTTGAGACAGCCCAAAAAGGAAACAGAGAACTATTTTGCGGGACGGAGGGAGGTGAGTATTACTTTTCCATAAAATTGGGTCTTTGTTCATCAATTTTATTCTTTTGTCTTCTTTTTTTGGGTACTATTTTAGGAGTGATTTGGAGCATGTTTGAGGTATGAAAACTAATTTTCTATGGAGTATCAGGAGCATATAAAACGTATAATAAGGGGATGAGTTGAAGCCCGTAATCAGTTTACTGTAATTACTATGCTATTTTCACTAGGGAAAAGGGACAAATATATGCTTATACTAAAGGTGTGAGAACCTAATATATTATACTTATTCTATTTTTTAGAACAAAAAACTAGTAAAATAGAAATTTGGGTCCAAATCTATCCTTTATCCATAGTTTTAAGTTCTCCTGACGTTACCCTAATCTCTTGTTCACGGTCTCAAGCATCTCAATTCCGAAAGCACAACAACTAGCAAATCCCTAATACTTCGTATATCATTTTCATTATTTTGTTAGTGCGGTAATTTGAGGAAAAAAGAGGCAAGGAAAAAGAGCAGGACCATCATAAATTGGGTTGAAGATCATTTTATTGTGATTCCTAAGCCTTGTTTTAGTTAGCTTATTTATAGTCTTTTATAGTATTAATTCTTTTGTAATAAATAGGCTAGAAAAGGAATGAGTCCAAATATGTTAGGCCCATATTCCTAGGCGTTAGGCCTTTACGGAAACTTACACATGCAACTATATATATGCGCGTATGGTTTAGGTATTCAACAAATGAACGTATAAGGTTTTATCATTCTGTAGAATTCATGATATTCAATAGAAGAGAGTTTTCACTGTTCGATAAATATTCATATCATTATTTGAATCCATGCTTCTGTTACATCGATGAATCCATTCCGCTGATCACATAATCTCATATATTGGAACCAACAAATGGTATCAGAGCGAGGTCATAGGTAAATCTCTTGGCTGGTGCTAGGAAGTGATTGTTGATCTTATGGGGGATCAGCATCACCCTTTGATTGAGAGCTTAAATGCCCAACCTGTTGCCACCACGATGTAGTGTAGCCCTTTATGTCCATCCACCGCTCAGTAGTGGGGCTCTGCACTGCCGTAGTGAACTGTGGAAGGTGCCCCACATGAATCTACATTGATTTAGGGACTACAGAAGATGGGTTAAATAGAGCGTGTTCACTTCCTTATCACGAATTGATATTAGGAAAGATATGGTTGTTATTTAACCATAGAACTGTATAGTTAAGCGAGTTCAGGACAAGAAAGCCGAATGATGGATGACCCACTGGAAAGTTTGTCTAAATGGGTGAATCGATCCAACAAATTGGACAACCATGTATGTAATATAGTTCTATTACATACACATGTACTCTTTAGTTTTAAATTAACTAAAAGAATGAGTTGTACGGTTCAATGTTCTGTTCCAACAAACTAATACGTAGTTTTCTTCTTCCTTTTCAAAAGTTGTGGTTGTTCACTCGTAAGATGGTATCAAAGCAACAATTTCCCAGCTTCGCCACTGTTACGACATGATCTGATCTGGATCCTCACTGGAACACGAAGAATCTGAATCATCATTGTTTGTTGATCGAAATGATCCCAATTCCCAACAATCCATATTAGCTCATCATAAGTGAGAGTCCAGGTTCAATGCTTGTAAATCCTCCTCTTATAGGTCCAAACTATCATTCATGGTCATGATCAATGAAAATGGCCCTATTGTCGAAGAACAAGTGGAGTTTCATTGATGGAACTATATGCGCTCCTCCGTTGGCTAACTCTGCGTACAAAACATGGGAATGATGGGAGAGATGGAATAACATGGTTTGTTCATGGCTGGTACAATCAATCTCTCCCTCTATTGCTCAAAGTGTTTTATGGATTGAATTAACGAGCACTAGTGGAAAACGAGTGGTATGCGGCCCTTTTATTGGATAAGTGCGACGCTTTTAAGCGCCGCATATCTGACCGCACAGGTCAAATTTGCGACGTGTATTTGGATAAAAGCGTCGCATAGTTTGTGGTGCTTATTTGAATTAAACGCCGCATACGGGATAAAATTTAAAATAAAATTCTGCTGATCGTGCGACGCCTGATTAGGAAAAGCGCCGCATATATATATATATATATATATATATATATATATATATATATATATTTGAAATTAAAAAAATCGTTTTTTACTTGCGGCGCCTATTTATATAAAAGCGCCGCATAACGGGTTTGACATTAAACTACCATGTGGCGCATAATGTTAAAAAAGCGCCGCATTTGTTATTTTTTTTAAATACATTTTAAATAATTAATAATTCCTAATTTGCCAAAACGTACACATTCATCAAATCTGCATTGTTACTAGCATTCTAACACACTACATGTTTAACAAAATACAAACATACATCATTGTTTTGTTACATCAAAGACAAATTAAAGCGACACTTCCAAACTATGAAATGACAAAAGCAAAGTTTAAATTACAATCTTAAATAAAAGAATTGTATCTAATCTACATATTTATAACTACATCTAATTAAAAAGAACCTTGCCCATATATCACGAATATTGTTAAACTCTTCAACGGTATACGCTTCACTTCTTGGTGACCAATCCTGAAATAATAAAAAACATAAAAAATTACTAGTTTGTATAGTACAATGTACATAAGAATAGTCAAAGTAAAACATATTGTTATACCTTTCCGATGTCAATGCTACCTTGATAAAAAACTACTTCCCACATATATCGCATGACATAATATCCACATTCGGTACTCCGAAGTTGTCTCGCACACTTAAATTATAATGCATATAAAAATAGTCAAAGATAATAAAAATGAAATATGCTACTTATTGAACAACATATTGAGTTTATATACCGTGATATCATGCCACTTGATTGACTTTCCACCACCATTTTGTGTAGAAGCAACTCTATACGCTCTATAAGAATTGTAAAGATTTAAATGTATTATATAAGTTATAAGGTACAACACATATAACAATTATATACTAAAAAACAGTGAAATAATACTTACATTCCCAAGTCTTTTTGTATGGCAAACCTAGATCCACTTGGAATAGAGTTAAATACGAAGCCTTTATCAAATGCTGGGCAAATGACAATCAAGATCCAATGAAACCTAGTTTTAAAAAACATGTATCAAGTTAGTCAATATATATAATTTTAAATAACCAAAATAGTAATTTTACTGATGGATAAGCGTACCCGAGGGGTATCTATCCGAGGGGTTACAACGGGGAGTAACTAGAGAGAAATCAGAGCAAAAGTAGTAAGAGAGAGAGTCAAGTATTATTAAGTGAACTCAGCGTGTTGAGCGTGGTTTACAAATGGGAAAAGGAGTGCTATTTATAGCAGCAACAAATGCTAGATATGGACACGTGTCATCATTCTGGTGGTCGAGGGGTCACCTCAACGGGGTGGCACTGGCACTCGCATGTGGCCGCATTAAATGCGGTGGTTGGATGTGACGTTTGTACTTGGTACGTTGATCCAGCGCATGTGGATGAGAGATTCTGTCGAGAGAGGTGCCTTCGGCTGTATATGATTAGCCGAGGGCTCTTCAACCCGGGGGCCTCTGGGTGCCGAGGACTCTAGGTGCCGAGGGCTACTGTTTTTGCCTTTTTCTCCCAGACACTTTGAGTGCTTAAAAGCAGTTGTACTGTAAGTTTATGAGCCTTCGGCCAGGGGGCCGAAGGCGGCTGCGTGGGCAGCGTGGGCCTCCTGTCTCTTGGGGCGCAGTGACTTGGGCCTGCTGTGCTTCCTGGGCCTGTTGGGTCTGTATTAGAATAATGGGAGTCTATGGACCGGGGGTTCCTGGGCCATATACTCCATCATTTACATTACACCTACCCTTCATTATATGGCAACAAGATCATTCTTTTCTCAAAATTGACATTTAATGCATGTTTGAAATATGTCATTGTACCCTTCTTGTCAATAATGATTTTCAACATCTACACGTTTTTCACCATGTAATGTCCATGTTGTATAATTTTCCTTAAAACCCTTCTCAAATAAATGTTGAAGAACTATGTTCACATCTTCTTCCCTTATGAGGTTACGACACATAGAACAAGGACATAAAATTCCCTTTTCTCCTTGTTCTTTCTGGTGCGCAACGGCAACTTTGATAAAATCATTGGCGCCATTGAAAAATTCTAAAGTGTTTCGCAAACCATACATCCAATTGCGGTCCATGACGAACAAATCTCTACTCTGGTAAAGCACATGCAATGAGTAATAAATTACTAGTTACACAAAAAAACATATGGAGTAACATATTTTAGATGTCAATCATAACACAAACTAAGTTATTCAGTCAAGTAAAAACTTCATTTATGATGCTTCAATTCATTTAAAAGCTTCATCTCAAACATTACATTTAAATCAATTTAATACTATCAAAATAAGCCAATTCGAACTGTTGGATCAAATAAAATTAATGGGAGGCAGGTTATTACAAAGAGTTATGCTATATTTGGATTGAGGACAAAACCGGCCTAATACTTGATTAGTGCTTAAATGAATAAAAAAGATTGTCTTTGTCTTGGTAAAAAAAGTGGAATAGTAGAGGATTCAGAAAAATAAGTGACCCCAACCCCGGCCTGTCCTACTGCCTTAATTAGCTATATGCCTGTTTGATTCCATCTAGTTTTTCAAAATGCAAGAGTTTGACTATATTTAGTTAGGTATTAGTGAAATTTAAATAAACATATTCTGAAATATTCAAAAAAAATCATACTCCACACATAATAACATTTCTTATTTAACATCAAACTATCGTATTACATATATAAATATAATATTAAAAATAACAGGATAATAAAATAAAATAAAGAAAAAAATAGAGTTGGACTGGGCGTCTCACCTTGACATCGGGCTGGACCGGCTGGTTTTAGACTCCTGGGAGATCCCTTTTCTTAATACCCATATTCCCCCTTCATTCGGAGCTGGATCTCGCCAATACAGCCCCTATAGTATTCATTGCCGAGATATCTTTCTTTTTATGATTCCTGCAAATGATTCTTGAATGCTTAGATTTATGTAGTAATAAGACGATGAAACTAGATAAAAAAACAGGTGTATATTATTATAAACCAATTAAAAAACAGGTGATAGATCAAAATCTTGTTTGGTTCGATGAATAATGCAACTTAATTTGGTTGAGAATCAATCATAACTTACAAGCAATAGAGGTAAATTTGTACATAAACCGTTGATCCTTAATTATTAATGTAATGCTTGTAACATGTGTTTTCATTTCTCCTTATTGTATACTATATTTTTTACCATTGGTACAAGAAGCAGAGGTGTCTCAGTTGGTGTGACACTCATTTACTATGTCATAAATATGATATCAATATCATCTATGATTGTGCATAGATAAACACTTCAAAAGTTCACAATTAACCATCTTTGGGATTTTGAGCATATTAGTATAACTTTAGTAAATTTAACATCCTAAACAATCTTGAATATGGCAGTTGAGATGGAGGATATAATCTCAGTACCTTATCATTGGTTAATAAAAGATTAGGGGGTCATTATTGATGTGTGCTCACTGCTTAATCATCAACATATTCAATTTCAATGAAAACGACAGGCATGGAAGCAAAGAAATGGACCGGTTGAGCTGTGTTCTACAAATACAGATAGAAATCTAATGATTTTTAAGGCCAAAGTGAAGCAGAACTAATGATTTTTAAAACTTACCTGTTGAATCTTCTGGCGAGGGGGATGATGTTGGCGCAGACGACCGGAGGTGGCTCAACTGACATAGAAGGTTGGGGCTTAAAGTAAGGTTACAGCGGCTAAGGGTGATTTGGCCGGCAGATTTAGTCTGTCGAAGGGCGGAGTTAACTGGCGGCCGGCTACAACTAGCTTCCTCGTTCTCCCTGCGCAAGAGAAGATCGATGATATGGGGTAGGGTTAACAAAAATTAAAACCTATGCGTCACTTAACTGAAAGAGGCGCCACAATGTTTAATTAAAAAAATTAAAAAAACTTCACAGCGCTTGTCGGTGGACAACGCTGCACGCCTATACTCAGCGACAAAAATAATTTGAATTTCGATTAATTAAATTTAAAGTATATGCGGCGCTTGTTTTTAAAATGCGTCACGAGCTTTATTTACATAAAATTTAATTGCTACGCGGCGTTTGTTTGTTAAAAAGCGTCGCACGCCTGAATACTGTGAGAAAGATTTAATTCTAAAATAAAACCTATGCGGCACTTAAATAAAACGAAGCGCCGCACACCATTTTAATTAACAATTTTAATTAAATAACTGAACGGGTGGGCGGCGCTTTAGAGTATAGGCGCCGCACGTTAGATTTTTAAAGGCGCTTATTGTTTAAGCGCCGCAAAACAGGCACCGCATATCACTCATTTTCCACTAGTGGAGTGATATCTGGACTGATCTAAGAGAACGGTTCTAGAGGGTAATGCTTTTAGATTGTCAGATTTACAAGATGAAATAGGAATGTTGAAACAAGGAACAAGAACTGTTACTCAGTATTACACGCAATCGAATATTTTATGGGATGAAATGAACATTTTAAGACCTCTTCCTGCTTGTACATGCAGCCCTAGATGCAAGTGTAATGCGCTAGCTAAGATAGTGCAATATCATGAAAATGATCGTGTTATGAAATTCTACATGGATTTTAGATACAAGAGCCACATATCATATTGCTTGTGATTTAAGATTCTTTTCATCCTACAAATCAGTAGAGGGTGTTGTTGTAAATTTAAAAAATGGGAGCAATCAGCTTATTACTCATATAGGAGATATTAAATTATCATCTACTCTGTAGTTAAGGGAGGTGTTATATCTGCCTAGCTTCAGTTTTAACCTTGTTTCAGCAAGTAAACTCACCATACAATCTCGTTGTTGTTTAACTGCGTTGGACAATTGTTGTCTAATTCAAGAGATGCATGGGTGCAAGATGATTGGTATAGCTAAAGAGATGAATGGCCTCTATCATCTTATGATTTCTTGCCAAGAAGGAAAACACATCAATAAGAAGGGGGATAGTACTTTACATGTTTTCAATTGTAATGCAATAAAGTCACAGCTGTGGCATTATAGACTGGGTCATTTACCTGTCAATAAGTTGCATCATATTGAATGTATGATGTTTCAACATAGATCAATAAAAACTGTTAGTACCCAATTTTGATAGATTTTGATGATGCCACTATACTGTGCACTAGTACATTATGTCTTAATTCAATTCGAGTATTAGTACTCAAACTAATCATAAGTGACAAAATAAATGTACAATTTTTGAAACTAATGAAATATTACCGGAAAAGTAAAAATGCAATAAGGTAATTTTTTATTTACCTTAATATGATATTTAGATCCTACCGGCATATATTATTTAACTCAAAGATTAAATAAAAGTCACACTTTTAAAGATGTTCGGAAAATCACATACATTGAATATGTATGATTGAAGACAAATCTTAACCGGTATTTAATACCAAATCAAGTACTGGGGACGGCAGCATGGGACGCACACATAGAAGATACTTCAGCGCCCAAAATTTATGAAGACAAGAGAACTGCCGCATTAAATACTCCAGCACAAGAAGACAAATGTACACTTCGTCCTTGCCAGAAATTCAACGGAAGATATCAATCTATCCTAACCAACGGATAAGATTGATCAGCCAAAAAGCCTATAAATAGAGGCTGAAACGAAAGTTTCTAACCAAGCTTGAGCATCCTAAGTAGAGAAATATCCTTCGAGCCTTCAAGAGCTATCTAGCAAAAGAGAAAGTGCTATTCTATACTTTACTCTCTACTTAGACTCTTGCTTCACTAAACTTCTTAGTCTCAAGTGTTAATTGCCAAATCTTAGAAGTTTAGTTCCTAGTCGGAGGTTAGAACTTTCTTGTAACCAAATTCATATATTGTTGTAAATACTTCAGGAGGACAGTTGTTCCCGGCCTGAGTGTGGTTAGATAGGTCAGGAGTACCTTTTGATCCCCACTGGATCAATCGAGAAAAACCTAAAGGATTGAGTAGCTTGGAGTGGTGTTGTACTCCTCGTGAAACACCTTCAATCTAGGCCAGAGTTGTCAAGGCTAGATTGACACTAAGTGTATTGGGCTTAATACATTAGTGGAATCCATCTGAAAGAGGATGAGACTGGATGTAGGAGGATTACACTACCTCTGAACCAGGAAATACCGTGTGTTAATTTATTTTCAGTCAACAAAGCACACACCCAACACTTCTCATAAAAGATTGTAGTTTGCCAGCAGCAACCTAAGCAGTAGTCCTAATTAACCCTACTGATTATCCTACTGCTCAATAACTCACTTTGTTTGAGATACAAGAGCTTTGCAATATCACAACTATAAAGGTCTGTCCCATTAGATTTCAGGAAATCTTACTTAAGGCATAGCAGTTGTCTCAGCAGGTCCCTGGTGACTACCCAACTGCTGAGCCGACTGCTCACACAAAAGTATTTCCTTTGAACATCTCAACTTCACAAGACCTTCACAACTCTATCTCTAAGAAGTCTAATCAACCTGATCTCTATAACTCAAAGTGGTAATCCAGCAGGTGCCTCAGCAGTTCCCTCACTATCACCCAACTGCCGAGACCACTGCTTCAGTAAAACTTCCACTTACTTGGACTAATGTACATCTTCAGAAAGCCCTCATCATCCTGAGCAACACCATATAATCAATCTTCCCATACCTTCACTTTTACTTAAGCAGGTGCCTCAGCAGTTCCCTGGTTACCACCCAACTGCTGAGACCACTGCTTTCATTAAGGTTGATTATCAGTCTACTTTGTTATATCATCAGAAAGCTCTTCCCATTCTAAGAAAGATTCTAAGTGCACTTTCATCATACACTGAATATTTCTTTAGCAGTTGCATCAACAGTTCCCTGCTTTCTAGCCAACTGCTAAGCCAACTGCTCATTTTACAAGGCCCAAACTACATCCATCATAGAAAGTTGGTAAACACTATTTATCTAAGAGGTTAAAGACTTCCGCTGTGCATATATAAATCTCCAAAGGATTATAGATCAACTCATCTAGAAGGGAAAAGTTTTTAAAGCAGAAAAAGCTTTAAAAGTCTATTCACCCCCCTCTAGACTTTTACCTCTATCTGCGACCATCAAAACCTTTGTTTGTGAGGCCTGCCACTTTGCTCAACATAAAAGATTTGAGTTTTCCCATAAGCACTAGGTCTACTGTGGCTTGTTTTGATCACCAACACACTTGTATTCAGAACAATATTCTTCAATCAAATATTTTATATTACTTTCTCGTTGTAATTCATAGAATAATTTCTTGTACGATTCCCCTACTTCATTTATCTTGATTGTTAGTAGAGATTATCAATTTCTTGCTAAAACATGTACAAAATGGTTAAATCCTACTTCTTCAATGACTTTTTAATCTGTGTTATGTTTTGTGTTTGAAATGTGAAAAGTAATACATTATTACCAAACTAATTAACTTAAAAAGGAGTAAAACATGGCCATCTTCTCTAAATAGGAGCTCATGTTTTATATTCCCGAATAACACGAAATATTAATTAATACAAATTATGATTAATTACCCCCTAGGGGCCATGGGTGTCCCCGGTTCCAAACAAAACCGGAAAAGAACCGCCGGTTTGGGGTTCTGAATTTCGGTGAAGCAAAATGCACTCTCGGCTTCAGAACTAGCGGTTCATGTTCCGGTTCTTGTTCGTTTTTCCAATTCCAAATTATTTATTTGTTTTTTATATTAAAAATTTATTAAAATTATAAGTGTATACATTTATGAAAATATTTTTATTAAAGAATATTTGCATATCATTTTTGTTTTATAGATAATTTCCTATAAAAATATACATTTATTCAAAATAGAACTAATTAATTAAAAAATTCAAAGATAAATAAAGTTTTAAGAGACATGATAAAGTACGGTAGCATTCAACCATTCAATCCTAGGATTCTAGCTTTCGATTTTCTTCGCTGATTTCGGCTCACCACCTTCAATGTTTGGTTTTGATATATCCAACTTACCATCGACAAAAGCTGGCTTCTTCTACACATCATCCCCTTCAGTCTTTAGCTTTGATAACTCTCTAGTCTCAGCCCCTGTTTTTAGTTCATTGTCATCAACATCTGATTTTGGCATTGATAGCCCAACTTTGTCCTTAATAGCTTCAAGAAACTGTGAAAAGGGGCTCTTCTTCAAATTTGCTTCTTCTAGTTCCAGTGCCTTGGCTGGTTTAGCCATGGGAGTGAAGAGCCCAGAGGCTGCTAGCCACATAACTGACATAATATCTCTTCTAGAGATGATCATTGGGGTTTCATATTGAATGTTCTACAAAAGTGGCATTAAATTTACAGCATATCAAATTGAAAGTTCTACAAAATTCCGAAATTCAATTTAAAATGTAATAAAATATTCATATGTTAAATAAGTATATCAAATGAAACTGTCTATGAATCAGTAAAATGTTACCTTACTTATTGATATTGTTGCATTTGTTATCTTAACAATATCTAAATGTTTCAATTGACAATATCAGTCAAATTTGCGGCAAAAATATCCTACATTTCAATCAAAATACCACGGAGAAAAGTAAAGTGGGGGTGAATTTTACGTAATAGAATTCCGGGCGTCTATGATTTTTTGGTTTGAATTTGAACAATATTATCAACTAATACATTAATGTATAATTATCTGTTACAACTCCGGTACCCATTTAAAAAATAGGATACCGTACCTGGTACTCATTTGATTGGTTTAAATCATTACATCATTTTTAATTTAGATTTAAATAATTCAACTACATCATTCTAATTGGTCCATGTGGACAAAGATAGAGTACCTTAAGAGTACCATAATTATTATACTGATTCAATTCATTTAAAGGTTAAGGTTCTAAAATAAAACAATAGCAATAATTAAAATTTCATTTATGGATTTACCCATGTATTGAGAGAGAAAAGTAGACATTCAAATCTTTTTAAAACAGATGGAGCATTAGAATAGAAGAAAAGCAGATCAAATTGAAACCTGATGAGAAAAAGAAGAAACATGGCTATTTAGACGCAGATTTGAAGCGGGCGTGGCATCGACGGGGGTGAGGCGTGATCTGGAGCTTGAGGGGAGGCAACACACGACGGGTTTGAAGGAGGAGAGCAACATTGACGTGCGGCTGAGGAAGGGCGGCCGGAGTACAGGCCTACAACAAAAGCTTTGATTTCCACTGAAGTTCGACTATTTGGGCAAAACTTATACAGTATATTTTGGGAGACTAAACACGTTTGGCGTTCCTAGATGGTTCATTTCCGGCTGTTCAGTGTCCAGTGTCTATTCATTCTGGACGAGACATATAATAGATTGTTCAATATTGTTCAATAATTAAAGCTATTATTGGTAATATTAGTCTGAGTGATTCCACTCACGCACAACTCACAATTACTACGTATTAATTAAATAAAACAGTTTTGTTTAACCAATCATTCCAGCTGGGTTTGAATCCCGCTAGACACATTTAGGGTAGAGGGAAGAGGTTTTGGTACCAATGATTCTTCCTATCTTCACGGAGTTGCACAGTGGCTTAGAAGGAACGGATGGAAATTCAGGTCCTGTGGTACCAGTACCGAAAGACTTTTCTTTTTTTGGACTATAAAAAAAATTAAATAAAATAGTATGAGATAACAAAAATAAAATTTGAACAAAAAATAGAGCACAAGATAGGAGGTGACCCAATCCAACCGTGAAACGTCAGCCTCCGATCTTTGGCTCCGCCGTCACTCCAAGGTAGTGGTTCGGGGGGGGGAGGGGGGGCGGTCAATACTTCTTCTTGCTCATCTCGTCATCCCTTCCCATCTTCAACCTCTTTATGTGTCTTGCATCGGCGTTTAAAAATTGGAACAGATCTACACTTGTTTCTGCTTGCCAAGATTTCGCATCTCACCTATTGTGTTGCCCTCCATTTTCCCGATGTTCTATCACAAAAAAAAACTAAACGAAACCTAGACATCGATCACTTTGCGCGGCTCCAAAACCTAGCCGATGACCAAGCGCAGTTCCAAAAGCCTAACGCACGAAGACGTTCACTTCCGCTATATATAGAGAGAACGAGAGCTCTTACGTACTCTAGAAAATGAGCCTTTTAATCGCTCTTATATGATCCGTCTTAAATTCAACAATATTTGAAGTACGACAAAGATACATATATAAAAATTAATTAATACTTCATCTGTCTCAAAATGATTTACATTATCAACTTTTTTTGTTCATAGAGTTTGTTTTATCTATTTATTGAACACATAAGTTTTTATTGTATTCTAATTTGAATAGTACACCTTTATAGAAATTTAAATGAAGTATAATACATAGTACTCACATATCTTTCCTTATTTGAACGATTTTATTTGCATATGGTACCGTCCAGATTTTGTATTTAAGTCCATTAACTAATGATTAAAACAACCTTTTTATGTGTAATCTTCCCGTTCAAAACCACAAAAGCCCATTTTTGAGTGAGAGATATGGATGGCAATTGTGACCGATCCGTTGAACATCCGCACCAAACTACCCTAGTCAAAATGGGGGAAACCGCATTGACCAGATAACAGATACGAGGCGAGGAACACTCGTTTAATTTGTTTTATGAGTAACGGGGCAGTTACGGTTTTAAACATGTTCGTCCCATTACCTGCCCCACACCCAACTCGTTTATTTTTAGTTATATTTTTATTATACTTTTATCTATTATTTATCCCACAACTACTGAAAGTTTTGATTTTTCTCTTTTCATTGTGTATATATCGATAATAGATGTACTAACTGTAATGTGTGAGTGAAAGTTCATCATAGATTTTGATAGTTCTTCTTGCTCGTCTTGCAAATATACGAATGTTTAAAGTTGCGTTTGAAGTCTAGAATCATCTAGGCGATACCATTTTTCACCTTTTAAAATATTATTTTTATATTAAAATATCAATGATTCATTTAATAAAGCAATTACCCGCGATTACCCGCGATTATACGTACCCATTACCCTTTGGGGCGGTTATGGTTTGAGTAAAAATTATCCGTTGGGTAATGGGGCGGTTATGGGGCGAAGTAATTATCCAATGGGGCGGGTACGGTTAAAGGGTATTTTTGCATTTTATTTTGTGGTAATAACCCGAACCGTCAACTTTTATACGGCTTATATCATTTATATCCCAAGTATTTTTTCTTTTTATATTTAAAAATTCAAGTTTTCAATTTGAGTTTCTTATTTCACTTTTAGCCAACTTTGCCAACCTCTTCGGCAGATAAGCGAAGATTCCGATAGGCGTTCATGGCCGTGTGGGTGAAAATTTCTGGAAGGTCTGTCGGGCTCAAGGTTGACCACCAATCTACTAAGATGCCGGATTGGGGAGGCTCGTCTGAACACAAAGAAGGGTGAGCGACATGTGGTCCAGAGGAGCGAGCGACATCAACCTGCGGAGGAGCTAGTTCGATCTACGACTATGTCTGGTAGGGATTCTCGGTCCAATCCTTTCCTGTAACACCCTAGCCGAGGCTAAGTGTCTAATCTGAGCTAAGAATTCAAGGTAGTAATTGTTATACTAGTGAGTACAAGTTGCCAACCCCTAACTATGACATAAATGCTGCTATTTATACTACCGAGTGGTAGATGGTAGTGATGATGTGGAGGATTGTGAGTGGCTAGCTTCTCAACCACCAAATCTGGTTCATTAAATGCAGTTCATGCCAATATCTTGGTTTCCCGCCAATTGTCCAGGATGATTGTCCAGGAAATGCAATTGATGGATGTGGTTACTACATATCTCTATGGGGATCTTGATTAAGAGATATATATATGAAAGTACCTAATGGACTTTCACTACCTAAATCAAGTGACTCTACACCACGGAGTGCGTTTGCAATAATATTGAAACGTTCACTTTACGGATTAAAACAATCCGGGCGGATGTGGTATACCCGCCTAAATGACTACTTAATTGATTAGGAAGGGATACAAGTGTAACACCCTCATTTTCCCCGCCCAAAATAATACTTGAAATAATAATATATTGATAAAATCTTGATTTTTTCCTTAAAATAGATAGAGGTTTGCAGCGGAAATAACAGTAACGGAAAAAAGGGTGTGTTACCGCCACACCCAGCCCTCAACTTGGTTGGATGTTAAGGCTATCCATCATGAGTTCAACCGAATTAAAACTTGAATTCAAAATTTACTAACATTATTTAATCTAAGTGTGGACTACACTAAATTCTTCTAAAGCGCTCTCCAGGTTCGTCAAACATTATGAGCTTCATATTCATCATTATCTGCACAAATAAAGTGCAGAAAACGAAACAAAGAAAAAGAAACAAAAATTAGCTTTAGAGCTAAGTAAGTACTACCCAACCCCGTAAAATAATCAAGTTTGGCGAAAATAATTTTTCATATAATACTATATAAAAATACTCACACCATCGAAATTCTTTTTTAATCAAAACATCATTTATCAACTTTATAATCTCAAATACACTTATAGTTAAAAATAATATTTATAAGCTCCAAACAATTAACTAACATCTCAAAAGAAGTATCACTTTTCAAAATATAACTTTTGTAGCTAAAAAATATCACCATTCCAAAAATCAATGTCACTCTTAGATTCTTTTAAGATGGGTGAAACTCAAGATTCCTCGAGCCCAATGAATCGTTGTTGTGTACGACCAATTCCGTAATTCCGGCTCCCACCGACCACCAATTTGAAACTGAACTTCACCCTTAAGTGTGCACACCCCCTAAAAGGGATTCCAAGCCCTCCGAGTAGTAAGAAGTCCAAGTAGTTTGGACAACGTCCCCCTACCTCACAATGGGTTAGATACCCGGGTGATTAGAAACTACTACCGCGGCCACCAAAGAACTTTTAAAGTTCTCAAAAGAAATACCGGGAATCTCCCGCCACCAATATTTACCGGGATTTCTCCCGCCACCAATAATCAACCTAAACTAAACATGCGGTATATAGCTCTAACCACCCTCCACATTTATCCGGATGTGGAAAAACCGACACCACGGATTTCTCCCGGGTGCTCACCTCTTATAAAATCCTTAATTTTATCTTGAATCAAGATATACTTCCAAAAATATTTCTCAATCTCTCTAAATAGTCTCAAGGGTATTTAAAAATATTTAATACCCCAAAAAGTACTTTTAATTTGTATTCCTCAAAATCACATTCACATAATTCACAATTCACACTTAATCACATAATGCATAATAAGTATATAATACGAGGAAACAATTTTGGATTAGCAGAGAAACTTACCTTAAGTCTTGATGCTCCTAATTCTCTTCCTCAATTCCGGTATCTAAATAATCACCGTTTTAATTAAGATGATATAATTAGTCACTTATTCAATTTTTTAAATAATTTATCCATTTTTTTTTCTTTTTATTTTATTATTAATAATAATAAGCCCAGCAATTTCGGCCCAGCCCAACTACTGACCTATGAAACGGCCCAAAAAATAACAAAAAGAATACAATCGGCTTCTTCAAGTTTCTAGCCGAAAAAAAACGAAAGTCACGCAGGGCCGCATGGGGTCCTTCGGGTTACCTTGCTGACGGCAGATGAGCGGCATGGTAGCAGCGTCGGTGATCGTCATAGAGTGTTTAGCAGTTGACTGGTGGCAGCGGCCGATAATCCCCCGTTCTTCGACGTCAAAACTCAGTCCGGCGAAACTCCGGCGAGTGATAACTCCCTCGTTTGATGATCGTTTTCAACGATTCTTTCACCGTTGGATTCCTCTCATGAAGGAGAAGGTTTCAGAGTGTTTTAGAAGCTCGGTATTTAGTATAACGGTGGGTTAAAAATTCCATATATATATATATATATATATATATATATATATATAGTTTGGTTCAAATAAGAACACCATCTAATGAGATAAATAAGAAACAATCCAGGCCATTAGATCAACTCTTTTTTTTTAAATTCTCACGTGAGAATGGGCAGGCCATGATGGTCATTGTGACATTTCTTTCCTTTTTGTACGTAGGTATCCGGCCAAGACCCATTCCATTATTTCTTTCCATTATTGTTTGTCAATTAATTAATTCTTAATTATTTCCTTTTCAGTTATGGATGCCATCCGGCCATTCCATGTACGTGAATTCCAGCTTCTTTGTCTCTTCCTCCCCAAAAACTCCGAAGCTCCATTAATGGACAAAGGTATGTTTTTAACTTTCTTTCTTTTGTTCTACGTGTTTCTTTGTTTCATTTGTTTTCTTGAACCAATGTCCTTCATCGTTTATGTTTCTTTTTTTCACTCTTGTAGAAGCTTTACAAATTTCTCCTGGATTAACCAAGTATTGGATTCCGGAATGTGATGAATCATTTAAACCAAAGATTGGCATGGTATTCAAAACCCTTGAGGATGGTATTGAGTTTTATAAGCAGTATGCAACTTGTTGTGGCTTCGATTCTCGTATTGGTTCTCAAACTAAGGATCGCCGGCCGAGGACGGACACCATTGTGTGGAAATATGTTGTGTGCAATAGAGCTGGTTTCAAAAATGTTGCTAAAGTCAATCCTCCAGAAACTAGTCATGTTATGCCTTTTAGTGTTGTTAGTGATGAACACACTGAATGTTCAAATAATGATGCAGAGGCTCATGTTTTTCTAGAGCATCCAGAATCCTCCCATGCTATTCCCGACACCGAGAAAAAAAAACAGATGCGTCGCCGTGTATCAAACCGTGTTGGCTGTAAAGCACACATAAGATTAAGACTCGATGGTCTTAAGGGATATGTTATTACGTTATTTGAAGAGCGCCACAATCATCCTATGTCGTCTCTTGATGCCAGACCGTTTCTTAAAGTAAATAGGAAGCATGATCTTGGTCATCAGAAGTTTGTTCTCAATTCTGCAAAGGCTAATATAGGAACTATGAAATCATACCGGCTGTACAAAGAAACTGTTGGAGGATATTGCAATATTGGTGCAACGGCGGTTGATTTCAAGAACTTTAAGCGACATTTGAAGGCATATATTTCCGGCGTGGATGCTCAAATGTTAATTGATCAGAATAATCAGAATCATCACCATAAATAGCACAAAAATCAGAATCATCAGCATATAAGGTTTTAATGTTCTCAAATCCTAAAAATCTAGCATGCAAAGTGGTCATAAGAGTATATCTTCATGACAATTCATCAGCAACCACATTTTCTTTGCCAGTTTTATACTAGATCACATAAGGGTAGGACTCAAAAAACTCAATCCATTTAGCATGTCGTTTATTGATCTTACCTTGACCACGCAAATACTTGAGTGATTCATGATCGGTGTGGATTACAAACTCCTTGTGTCTCAGGTAATGCTCCCGGTGTTCAAGAGCACAGATCAAGGCATATAGTTCTTTGTCATATGTGGGATAACTAAGGCAGGAACCGTGTAATTTTTCGCTAAAATAAGCTACTTGTTTTCCCCCTTGCATTAGCACAGCCCCAATACCCACACCAAATGCATCACAATCTAGCTCAAAAGTAGAATTAAAATCAGGCAGCACAAGAATATGCGACGTACACAACTTTTCTTTTAACAAATTATAGGCCTTTTCTTGTCGTCCACCCCAATTAAATCCTACATCTTTTTTGACAATTTCAGTTAGTGGTGCAGCGATTGAGCTAAAGTCCCTAACAAACCTCCTGTAGAAACTAGCTAACCCATGAAAACTTCATACCTCACTAACTGATTTTGGGGTAGGCCATTTTTGAATGGCTTTTATTTTAACATTATCTGCTTTAATTCCTTGGGCACTAACAATATACCCTAGGAAGTTAACAGACATGGTGCAGAATTCACACTTCTCCATATTAGCATATAGCTTATTCTCAATCAAAACATCAAACAAGGCACGCAAATGATCAACATGCTCCTCCACACTTTTGCTATATAGTAATATATCATCAAAGTAATCTACAATGAATTTACCAATATATTCTCGTAGTATATGATTCATCAAACACATAAAGGTGCTAGGTGCATTGGTGAGGCCAAATGGCATCACAAGCCATTCGTAAAGACCCTGCTTACTCTTAAAGGCCGTTTTCCATTCATCACCCTCACGAATACGTATTTGATGATATCCAGATTTTAGGTCTACCTTAGAGAATACATTAGATCCATGTAGTTCATCCAACATGTCATCTAAACGAGGAATAGGAAACCGGTACTTTACCGTGATTTTGTTGATAACGTGGCAGTGTATACACATTCTCCAGCTCCCATCCAACTGGTACTGCACATGGACTCAAGCTTTCCTACACATGCCCTTTTGCTAGTAATTCCTCCACTTGCCTTTGTATTTCTTTTGTTTCCTCTGGGTTACATCTATAAGCGGGATGATTTGGAAGAGGAGCTCCTGGAACAAGGTCAATCTGATGCTCTATTCCCCTTACTGGTGGTAATCCTTTTGGTATCTCTTTTGGAAAAATCCCACGATATTCCTGCAACAAAGAAGTAATAGCCTCGGGCAATTTCTCGAGATTAGTCAGTTTGGAGTTTTCTCCCTTAAAAGGGCAAGGTACACGGGCCTCCTTTCTTTCAAAGCCTTCTCAACAACCCTCTTCTTACAAATCAAACTCACTTCCTTTTTCCCCACTCTTTTCCGGTTTTTTCTCTCTCATCTTTTCTCTCTCACTTTCCTCTTTTTCTATTCTGTCATTTTTTTTTCTTTTTTTCCTTTATTTTGTTTTTTTCTTTTCTCATCTAGGAGCTGGCTAGGACTCAATGGCACTAGAGTAATTTTCCGGCCCTTGTGAGTGAATGAAACCTTGTTAGTGTGGCCATCATGGATGGTTTGTTTATCAAACTGCCAATGCCGTCCTAACAGCATGTGTGCAGCCTTCCATTGGTACCACGTCACATAGTACTTGGTCTTCATACCTCCCGATTGTGAATGGAACCATCAATTGTTGATCCACCTTGATCTCTCCTGAATTGTTGAGCCATTGAAGGGTGTACGGGGCAGAATGCTTGCTTGTTTTAAGCCCCAACTTGCTTACCATCTCGGTGCTAGCCACATTGGTGCAGCTGCCTCCATCTATGATTAGATTGCACACCTTCCCATTCACAATACATCGGGTGTGGAAGATGTTATCCCTTTGGTCCTCGTCAGCCTTGTATTTAGCACTAAGGACTCTTCTAGTGACTAGGGCCTCATCCTCTGCTGCAAGTTCTTCTTCTCCACTGTCACTAACCAGAGACATGTCCTCGTCTCCTGGTTCTTCTGCTTCAGTGTCGGACTATATTTCTCCAGTTGTCAGTAAGGACATTACCCTCTTATTGGGACACTCGGATGCATAATGTCCAAATCCCAAGAACTTAAAACATTTGACATTTCGTTTCTTTTTAGTAGTAGTATCCACCTTTTCTTTTCCCTTTGGTTCCCCGACGTTCCTGTCCAACATGGGCTCGGCTTTGGATATGTTCCCAACCTTCATTTCATTTTTCTCCCAGTTTGATTTCCAGTGGTCAGAACTCATATTTTGTTTGCCAATCCTCATCTTTAGTTGCCTCTCTACTTTCTTAGCTAGTTGGAAGAGCTCATCATAATCAACATAGTGTGATCTCTCCACCTCATCAGCTATGTCTGAGTTTAGGCCCTTGATAAATCTAGCCATGGTTGCTTCTTCACCTCATCAGTTTCTTCATCTTCTAGCCATGGTCTCTAATTCTTGGTCATAATCCCCGACACTCTTAGATCCTTGTACCAAACCTTGCAACTTCGGGTACAACTCTCTGTGGTACCACGCAGGTACAAATCTTTTCTTCATCAGAGTCATCATCTCCTCCCAACTATTCACAGGTCTCTCCCCGTTTCTCCTCCTACTTGCCGCTAATTTGTCCCACCATGTGTTAGCGTAGTCTTTGAATTCAACTACAGCTAAATTCACCTTCTTCTCAGAATAACTATGGCAGTTAAACACCCTCTCAACTCTCTTTTCCCACTCTAAGTAAGCTTCTGGATCATTCTTACCATGGAAAGAGGGTATAGACATCTTGATACTCCCTACGTGCTCATCACGTCATTCCCTATCATGGTTATCCCTTCTGTGATTTCTTCTCCTTCGCCCCGGTCTTGTTGCAGCATTTTCTATCTCCCATTCACTCTCGGCACCTTCCTCTTCATCTTCCTCACTCTCTGTCTTTCACGATTTTTCCCCCATCTCCCTCTCAAATCTGCCAGTTCTACTTCTTGTCTCCCCAATCAATCTCTTATGTCCCCAAACATCACCCCAAACCTTTCAAGTTGCTTAGTTGTATTCCTCAAGGCAACATTGAGGTTTAAAGTTCCCTCGTTGTTGCTTGATTCAACCATAACTTAGTCTTGCAAAAACAACATAGTGAAAATAAAATTTAGTCTCACAGTCACTCCCTTTCCACTCTCGCTTTACTTGTGCTCACTCCATTTTTTCCCCCGCTCGTGTATAGGCTCTCTAGAGTGCTCCCAAAATATGCTCACAAGCAATTTTGTTTTATCAACACGTTATGATGCCCGTTGCTCAGAACAAAGTGGCAGTGGGTAGGGTTCGGTGTTTCTGGCACAGAGGGTACTAGTTTGTTTTGCTTTTTTTTCTTTTTTTCTTTTTTTTTGTTTTTGTTTTGTCTATTCAGCAACAATCGAAAGAGATGAGAACAATACAGATATACAGATTGGAAGGGTTGAATATTAAGGAGTTTCAAGACTATAGACAATAAGACATTAAGAGACACACACAACAAACGTGAGATTTCACTATTATTGATGCTAGTGATTTGCAGGAATGGACTGGAAAATTGAATTCCCTGCGAGGATGAAGCCGAAGCTCTGATACCAAATTAATGATACGAATTCCACACTCAGCGGACTGTTCTTTGGGAGTGGATTACAACAGAAAGTTTGCCCAAGACTCCTCACAAAAGAAAGATTGAAAATGGTGTTTTTGTTGGTTGCGTCTAGCCGGTCTTGGTTCTGGGAAGCTTATTAGTTTCAGAAAACGAAAGTGAAGGGAATTATGGGTTCTCGCCACTTTCAGAGGAATGAAAGATAAGAGAAATGAGCTATGGACGCCACAATCAAATTGATAAGTCACACAACTCAATTGAACTCAATATAACACATGAGATTGAAAACAAACTGCTTTCATTTTCTGGTGTAAAGATACTGCCCTATTCATTGTCTCTCTAGTCTATAAATACTATCTATTCTACCTAAAGAACATGGACTGAAATCTGGAAACATGGAAAAGAAGATGGAAACATGGGGTTAACAACTCAATCCCATTTCCAACTAAGATAGCCACTAGCTACAAAAGTGGATCGTGGGTGAACTTTGTGGCTATCCTGCTCTTTAATTTAATTCTAAATTTAACTCTACCCTAATAGATCAGTCCAGCTGCACTAAAACAGAAAACAATTAGATAAAAAGAAACATAATAGGCTGGAAAAAAATGACTTAATGTTGGCCCATTGACCCGGATACAAGTCCACATGCTGAAAATGCCAATTTTGCCATTCTGCCCAAGTTAACAACGTTGGATTGTTTTTTTTGTTTGTTTAATTGATTGAATCAATTAAACCCACTAAGTGAACCATGGCTCCTTCGTCAACCCCCTGGGACATGGTTAAAGTCTCACTTCTTTTAGAGTTCTCTATCCAAGCACAAACAACCTCTTTGAAACGCCCAACACGAGCTCTTGTCAATGGACCGTCTTGAATTTATAAAGGGTCTTCCCTTAGGTCTCCTTGTGGTTGTAAGCGGTCTATAGTATTCTCATCAGTCTAGGTAGGTGTGCGGGTGGGGGTAAGGAGGTATGATCGGGGGTAGAGTGGTAAGGGCTAGGGGGTGGGTAGGATGGGGTAGGGGTTGGGTCGAGCCGGGGTAGAAGGGGTAGGGTTGGGGGTAGGTGGGTAGAGGTTCAAGTTTGGGTGGGGTCAAGGTAGAGGCAAGTGGTTGGGGGTAAAGGGGTAGGGTTGGGGGTATGTGGGTAGGGGTTCAGGTTTGGGTGGGGTCAAGGTAGAGGTAAGTGGTTGGGGGTAAAGGGGTAGGGTCAGGGTAGGGTAAAGAGATACGAGTAGGGGTAAAAGAAATATGAAAATCATCAATTTGTATGGGAAAATAAAGAAAATAGTTATCATATATCATCATAGTAATCCAACCCAAAGTTTTCTAGCCAGCCACGTCTAACCATCAGAGGAGGCGACAAAAGTGGGTAATAATTAAGCGATGTCTTTTTTAAAATTAAATAGAAGACTTATAATCACACCACACTAATCTACCCTGCACCTTAGTAAAATACCTATAACTCTTATCTTACTTAAATTATTTTCCATTTTAAGGGAAAGAGATGTAAGCCTAAAAAACTGAACACACAGAAAAAATACAGAACAGAAAATAGGCACCTAATCATTTACAATATGAGTTCGAAGTATATGATTAATTTTTAGGGATAGAAAATGTGAGATGAAACAAAACTTTCATTCAATCTCATCAACCATAGGGTTGAAAACACGAAAAAAGTTTGAGTAAGAAGATGAAAGGGGAAAAAATACCATCAGAACTATAATAGAGGTAGAGTTTACACCATGTGAGGGAACATGGTAAATTAAATTCATAAAAAACAAACTCATAATAGAACTCCTCACCCATCAGAACCATATCTACCATATATGGGTCGGATGAATTGCTTTTGCTAAGGACGATCAATTTGCACACACAACTCTAAGATCATCCAACTGCAAATCAAAATTCCTTAAAAGAACCTTGAATAGAGACATTGAGTAAATGGTGCAAGTAATTTTATAAAGGGGAGTAAAAATTTAGGGATTTTTGCTAGAGACATGTATATGTATCTATAGTTTTTTAAAAGACATAATGGAGCCATTTATAAAACATCCAATTTAAATACACAAAGACGGGCATGGTAAACTCAGGAATATGCAGAACTAAGGTCATGTGAAATTACCATTATACCCCTCAAAAGAGATTATTATGTAAAAGTTTAATAAAGTGAAGAATTTACACTCTTTTAAAAAAGCACCAAACGCTTCCTTCAATTCATGCAGTATAAGGGAGATTGCGACCCCTACTGAGTTTGCCAATAATCCGAC
Source organism: Cuscuta europaea (assembly GCA_945859875.1). Classification (NCBI taxonomy): domain Eukaryota; kingdom Viridiplantae; phylum Streptophyta; class Magnoliopsida; order Solanales; family Convolvulaceae; genus Cuscuta; species Cuscuta europaea. Next base: position 7,141,006 of record CAMAPE010000065.1, read on the forward strand.
TTGCCTTCCTCTTGGCTCTTGAAGTCCCATTCTAAGCAAGTTGGGAGATAGTCCTATACATATTCTTCGCTTCCTTGATTGCCATCAACCTGGTCCTGTCCATGAAACACATGTTATACAATTTTTTTGGCACACAACAAAGGGTCTCAAGATGTCACGCCCCAGACCGCATCTAAGCGCGTGTACAACCACCGTGTGATTAAGTAACGTCACTCGCAAGTCAACCTCACATAATCACACAAGGCGTTCATGAACATCGTTCACACCATACTCAGTAGTAAACATACATAACAACATCACATCATAGATTGAATGAATAGCGGAAAATATTCAACGGTCAATCATAAGCCACATATGGCAAAACGTAGGCTCGCAGACCAAAACAATGTAATATTACAAAAGTATCCATGAGCATAGTTTATGATTTAAAATAATAAAGGAAGCACGAACCACGTCTTCCTCCAGATTCTTTTCACCCGTGCAAAGGTGTAGACAACATGCTCTAGCTTCAACCTGAAATGGTGGGCGCCCCCTCGAAGGGGTCAGTACAAGTACCGAGCGAGTAGCAAGCTAAATGTAGAGTAACTAACGTTTCAAGTATAAGACCCAAACATAGGGTGATACATATACTTATACTTCCTTACCCCAAGTTACAAAATACATATCAGTACTTATATACACTTGGAAATACCCGACCCGTAGGTCATTGTTTAATTGGAAAAAATAATAGTAGTCAATATCCTTGACTTAAAACCCCAACCCACCCATAGACCTATGAGTGTATAGGACTCCTCCTATGTAGCACCGTCCCCAAGCATATTTACTTTTAGTAAATTATGTAATAAACCTTGAAAGATGATTTATGAATTTACGTAATTGTTAAATTTCATTATTTCTTTTACGTGAATAGTAAATTGCATGTGGGGCCCATAGCGGGAACGGGGACCGCCCGATAATTCCCGAACCACATATTATATTCATCTTGGTCTAAGATGACATTTATATGGTTGTGAATATTTTATTTGGGCCATAGGAAAGGCACGGAGTTGACCGGTGGTCAAACGAGGCCCAAATACCGGTATTGGTAATTTAACGGATAACAGCCTGAAATGAGTTTCGGAGACTCCTAAATTAATGTTGGGGAATGTACATCTATTCTAAAGGCCCATAATTATTAGGAACACGTGATATATTTTATTTGGCCCGATAAAATAAAATATAATTAAAACGGATTGAGAAATACAACTTTCGGGGCCGATTACACACACCAGAGCATAATGGGATGACCTCCCACATGAGTGGGGGCCACCCCACGTTTTATGTATTGAAAGGGACAAGGAAGTGAGGCTGGGGGCGGACTTTTAATGAGAGGGTGGCTGGAGACAAAACCACACCCCTCATTGCATTATTTTGGGACATATAATCCCTTTGATTGAGGAGGAACCCCTTCCCCTTATCCTCTTGCAACCCATACGACCAACCCCTGAGAGAGAGAGCTCTGGGAAAGCTTCTCACAGAGCTGAAGCCAGGAGAAAGCAAGAAAGGAAGAAACCCAACACAAAAAGGGCTAGAATTCAAGGTAAGAACTCAAATAGTTCTTTTAACTAGTTTATTTGTGTATGATTTTTAGGAAATCATATGGTGGATTAAACATGATGTTCTACACGTTTAAAAGTGTAGAATATTTTTATAAAGTGGTGTTAATTAACTTAGAAGGGTTGGCAAATCGATAGGAGTCGAAACCGCCGGAAAACCGCCACTCCAAAGGAGCTGTTCGTAGTTGCAGACTACGAAAGCCGTCCGGCTTTCGTGAAAGCCGCCCGGCTTTTGCCCAGGCAGTCCAGTTTTTCCTTCTGATCGGGTTAAAACGAGGATTAATCGGGGAGCTCAACAAAGGAAACTATTTCAGCACATCATAAGGTGAGGATGGCTGGCTATATTGCTTATAATTAGTGAGTTAATTTCATGAGATTACCTATGGTAATTAAATGTGTTTTTATGGATTATTAATGATTAATAATGCCTAAGAATGAAAAGACTAATGTCTAAAGAAAAAGGAGCATGATATACAAATTTAAGAGTAAATTGTGTATGATCATGTGTTATGAATATGTTGACTTGAAAGTGGAATTAATTATGAAACATATGTTGAAATATATTTTTTCTTCATATTAGAATATATGAGTGATTAAAAGTGATATTTTGAATACTGAGATAAATGACATTTTCAAAGGAAAATCAGTTGGAATTGTCTATTTGACTTTGAGTTGAGAACTTGGTTTGTTGGTATTTTAATTTGACTAGTATTAAGATACTAGTTGTACATTAAAATGAAATGTTGTTAAGATTGATCCTAAGATTGGATTGTGAAATGTTATGCCTTAAGTAGTCTTAAGAGATGCCTTAAGGTAGGAAAGTATGAACTCTAAGTTATACTAGGGGTAGGCCTTAACGGATACCCAAGATAAAGTAAGTAATAAATTGATCCTAAGTATAGGATTGGCCTACGGGTGTGTTCGGTAGCCCTTGTGGATAGCCGGTTGAATTATGGAAATAAGTAAGGACCATGGCCCTTCCCGACTCTAGAGAGCGGGGTTGGATAGCATGGACTTACATCGTGATGACGGGTTAGGGTGGAATCCGAATCGAAGACCTAAATAGGTTCCGGTAGCGGTAACACATAAGATAGGACCCCGAAGGGCCTTACCTTCCTACGGGATGATGGGTATGAGTCCAGGGGCGGGATGTTGGAGTCTGAACCGAGAGCTTCATGAGGTCTCGGACAGCGGTAGCAAGTCCCGTAGAAATAATAAGACCCAAGGATTGGGTTGTGCAAAGGATAAATGAAAAGGAATATATAAGAACGGTCGTGTGTCAAACAAACAAATTATGAATTTACTTATTGCAAGGATAATAAGTGGGAAATATAAATTATTATTTATATTATGATATCACCCTATTTTGAGGGTCTTGGAAATTTAAACGTTGATTATACTTAGTATAGTTGTCATTGTACTTGTCAAATGCTTCCAAGTACTAACCTCCCCTTCATGGGGGAGGCCACCTCACAGTTTCAGGTAGAACTTGAAGGTTTCTACCGGCGCCCGTTGCTTCAGGGATATTCAGGGGAGGAGACGTGGTTCGTGCTTCTTCTGTTTCCTGTTTTCAAAACAATTATAACAATGCTCATGGATATTATTTTTGAATAATTATTTGGGGGCTTGTATGCCCATGTTTGCCAAAGTGTGGCTAAGACATTTTTATTAAATGCTTCCGCTGTATTAAATAAATGTTTTACATTATGTTTGTTTATGGATGTACTATGTGTGAATGGTATTCAAGACGTCTTGTATAGTATGGATGAGTTGGACTGCGGCTGACTATTCGTATTGTACGGCGGGTTGTTGACGTGTCCGGGTAGGTCCGGGGCGTGACAAATTAATTGGTATCAGAGCCAGGTTCGTAAACATCATAATGAAGCTTCAAAATTCTTTTTGAAAATGAAATTTAAAACCATGAGCATAAGAAGTTTTGTACTTATAGAACTTTTGGTACTTGAGTTGCAATGTCTCTAATTGTTAAGATGGTACCCTTAGCAATTGGTACGGCGGTGATTTGAGCCAAAAGATGTCTTTAAGTGCCTATCCGTCAATTGACATTTGATACGAGTCTAATGACTCATTCTAAATTTCTTTCAGAAATGGAACGTACCGGGAAAGTTACTCGACGGAACCCGACTGGCCAAGCACCGGGAGGATCCCAACGTGGTAGTCGGGGAGGATCGAGGGTGTCTAGGAGACAAGGCCGTGCAGGCCACTCGCTGACCGTGAGTGACGGTCATGTGGAAACTATAGACGAGCACTATGAGTCCGAGGAGGATTCAACCTACCAACCGGGAACCGAGCCGGTTGAGACCCCATATGATGGGGAATACGATGATGCTAGTGACGAGAGCGATGATAATGAAGCTCTCGAACGGATTGAGGAATTGCTCCGGCAATACCACCAAGATCGCCAAAGGCGCCGGGCAAGGCGTGCTTTGGAAGGGGCTTCAAGGAGAGGAAGCCGCGTGACTCCTAGGGAGATCATAGAATCCCGAGGAGGGGGGGGTGCTGAGGTCCCTATAATAAGGATCTCAAAGTACCTCAAAGAGGCAAGAGACTTGGGATGTAAAGCGTTTAATGGAACGGGGGACATCTCCGTGGCGGCTGAGTGGATCAAAAGATTCAACGAGGCGGCCCTCAACATGCAACTACCACCCCACATGAAGTTGAGAGTAGCCACGAGGCTACTAGAAGGCATGTCGTCCACATGGTGGGATGGAACAAAGGGGAAGTACGGCGAGGCCGTCACTTGGGAGAATTTCCGACAAGAGTTCTTTAGCCAATACTACTCTGACTTTGAGGTGAACTTGAAGAGGAGGGAGTACACGAATTTGACCCAAGGAGGTGAATGTACGGTGAAGGAACTTGAGCACAAATTCAGAAAGCTTGCTGAGTTCATACCGGAGTACATTTGTGATGAAAACCGGATGGTGAACCATTTCTGGGATGCCTTGGACCTTGACATACGCGAGAGGGCAACACAATTGCCTAATATGACGTTTAGTCAAGTGGTTGAACAAGGCTTGAAGGGGGAGAAAGAGTGGGAGGAAAGAAAACGAAGGAATGCCGAGGAGGCAAAGAAAAGAAAATGGGAGAACCATGGCCCTCAAGGTTCTAACAACAAGGGGAACCACGGGGGAGGCGGATCTTTCAAAACCCCTGCACCACCGGTAAGGGGAAATCAAGGCCCGAGCGGGCAAAGCTCTGTGTCACAAGGCTCAGGCGTGAAGAAGTGCAGCAATTGCAAGAAGAACCACTTTGGCAAGTGCCGCGATCCCCCGAGGTGTTATCAATGCGGGGAGGTCGGGCATTTGAAGGTGAGTTGCCCACAACTTGGGCGAGCCATGGGGGCCGGACCAAGTAGTGGAACGACGGTGAGCAGGAATCGAACCGGAGCACCAAATGCGAGCGGTAGGCACGGTGGGGTGAGTGCAAGCAACGCGCCATTCGTAAATCAAGGAAGGACCCAAGCTCGGGTCTATGCTATGACGGAGGCGGATGCTCGTGCCAACCCGGACTCCGTTGCGGGTAATTCCTTAAACTCACGTGTTAATCTATTATAAAACAATATGAGTGTTGAAATAGTAAATTTATAACCCCGACGAGTTTGGTCGGGTTTGGGTAGAAAAAGGGGAGGAGAATCCTCGCCCTGGGCGAATGCCGCCCGGCATTAACGAAAGCCGCCCGACTTTCGTCTTGATTTATTGGGAAAAACTACGGAAACGAATTCCGGCCAGCTTCCACTGAGAATCGCCCGGCTTTCGTAAATATTAATCCAGGATTTTTCCTCGCAGGTGAAAACCAGCCGGCTTTCACAGAAACTGGCCGACAATTGTATCATATTTTCCTGAATAAACTGCGGCGCCAAAAGCTGCCCGGCTTTGGTGGAAGCCGGGCGGCCCGGCTTTCGTTGGGTCTGAGGATTCCTGCGCTGCTGAAACCCGGCCGGGTTTCGTAGAAACCGGCCGACTTCGAAACCCATTCCATGAATAAAAATACGACAACGAAAACCGGCCGGCTTTCGTGATTTATATACAGGGAATTATTCTCGCAGACGATGTAACACCTCCAAATTTCCCACCCAAAATACCTTTAAATAAAACATTATTTATTAACTTTATTTGAAATTATCATAATTGTGCAGCGGAAAATCAAAAGGGAAATAGGGGCGTTACCGCCACACTCGATTCTAACCTAACCGAGTGCACAGGCTAAAACAATCTAACTCAAAATAATTAAACTTCTAAAATAAATGTTCACTAATTTAAGATGCTTAAAAGAATGTAATTACAATTATTTACTAATTTTGTGTTCTAGCGGAAGCTCTCTCGAAATCAACTTCAACGGGATCAACTCAACACCTGTACAAAATCAAGTAAAGAAAAAAAAAAGAAACAAACATTAGCAACAATGCTAAGTAAGTTCCACCTAATCCCCAAATATATATATATATATATATATATATATATATATTTGTAAAACATTTCGTAAAAATATATTTTCAAAATACTTCATAAATCATAAGTAAAACAACATATATAAAATATTCTTATAACACAAATAATATGCAAAATATCAATATTTCAAATATAAGTACATATTTCAAAACCATAATAATTCCAAAATATCAATATACATAAACCACCAAATATGATCACAATTATTTCCAAACCATAAATCAAACATCAAATATTAATCTCAAAATACATATAAATAATTATAAACGATATTCAACATAATCAAATCACATCAAATCCAAAAGTATTTATACTCTAAAAATCCACAAATAATTTAATAACTAAATCCAACTCAAATTCAATCCAAATATAACAAAATCAAACAATCCAACAATTCCAACAAATCCAATAATTTAATTCCACCATAAATCCAATCAAATAATATTCATCTCAAGTCCAAGTCAAGCCAACCAAATAATCTCAATCACCTCAAACCAATCCAATTCCAGTCAACTCAAGTCCAGTGGAAGCCGAACTCCTACCTTAAGTGTGCACACCCCCTAAAAGGGATTCCAAGCCCTCTGGGTACGTAGTAAGAAGCCCGAGTAGTCGGGATTTTTCTACCAACTACACTACAATTAAGTTGGGATACTCTGCTTTTGGGAAGTACCCCTGGTGGATTTAGACTTATAGCCATTACCACTCACCAAATATTCCACATTTATCCGGATGTGGCAAACCGACACCACGGATTTCTCCGGATGCTCACAAAATCATAATTCAATCTCAATCAAAACGGATATGAAATCCAAACTCCATAAATCATTCATAATGTAAAATATTAACTCCAACAAACTACACTCGAATTCACCATAAAATAAAATTTCACAAAAGAGCCAAATACTTCATAAATATAATCCCAATAATAATTCGTAAGATATCTCAAATACTCAAAAATATCATCCAATATTCACTACTCAAATCTCAAATATAATTCTCAATAACAATCCATAAGAAATTCCAAATACTCAAATGTAAATACTAGAATCTCAGAAAGTACTCAAATAATTTCAAAAATGATTTACGAGGAAAAATATAATGTTGGTTGACGTGAAATTTACCTCAAATCGTGATAACTCCTAACCGAATATTCTACCTCAATCTTCTTCAAATTCACCTTCTAGAAAATTAAAATTCTTAAATCAATATCAACTTAAAATCACACCTATATGAACTCTCACCTTTTTATTCCACAATTGATATATTATACTAGTAAATAGTAATTATTATAAGTTAAGCGGTTGTTTTAAATCTTGTAGACCAGCCCGTTGAATTTCAGGTTATACTTCGTATGATCCAACGAATAAACTGTATCATAGTTCAGCAGCCCAACAATGAACACATTACGGAGTACGAGACTTACATACAATCGCCGTCTTTGTTGAAACTTAACCCACGTGCGCAAAGTTCAACGTTAGCGATGTCCCTCCGGGTCGCTCTTCCTACGGCAGCGTCGATACGGGATTTGGTTAGCAACTGGGCCCGACAATCACTTCATGACGTAGCTGTTTGATCCTTCTCCGGCGTTCTGCATGAGCTTCTCCGGCGGCTACAGAAGGTCTGCTCAAATCGCGGCGGAATTGGTCCCTTCCTCCGGCGAGTAAAACTCAGCGCCTCAGCAGCCGTTTCTTTTGGGGATGGCTTCCAAGGGTCATAACGGCAAAACAGGTGCCTGGTTGATACGAACGAGCTGCTGTGATTTTTTTTTCCTACTCCGGTGAATGGATGCCCGTCAGTCCGGCGAATCTGCGGCAACACCCCGGCGACGGTACTGTTCGACGGAAGCAGTTTGGTCTCGTACCAGGTGTTGCAAATAATCCTCCTGATGTTTAGCATTATTAATTATCACCTTTAGCAAATAATATTTCAGTTATATGTTTACCTATTCTTTAGGCATGTTCCGTAGTTTTTGTTAGCATTTTGTTAAAGTAGAGTAGTGGCAGGAAGTGGTTTGTTTAACTGCCTCATTTAGTCTATTAAATAGCCGTAGATGTCTTGAACAAATCAGAGTAATCCTTCCTTCAATATATTTGATCTGTGTGTTCAGTTTTTATACACACAACGTATTTGTTTTTATGCCCAAGTGAATTCTTTATTCCATTTTGCTTTATATCTCTTGGCAGCCTTGAATCAGTTCATTGAAGTCCTGGGCAGTTTACTTCATTTGGTATCAGAGCCTCGGTGTTGAAGTGAATGCCAAAATACATGCCTCGACACACAGCCATTGATGGGACCAACACGAAGGAGGGATCGGTCACCCTTCACTACCCAATGCTTACGAAGAACAACTACACAACTTGGGCCATCAAGATGAAAGTTTTCATGCAAGCCCAAGGCGTTTGGGATGCTATTGAACCCACTGATCCGGAAGCCGAAATAGAAGATCGGAAGGATAAAATGGCTATGGCAGCCATATATCAAGGCATTCCGGAAGAGGTGCTCCTATCACTAGCGGAGAAGAAATCGGCGAAGGAGGCTTGGGACTCCGTTCAGACTCTCTACATGGGCGAGGAACGCGTCAAGATGGCAAAAATTCAGACATTGAAATCTGAATTTGAAAGGCTCCAGATGAAGGAGTCAGAATCCATTGATGATTTTGCCTTGAAATTACACAGTCTTGTCACTAATATCCGCACATTGGGTGACAAGATTGAGGAATCCAGTGTTGTGAAAAAATTACTACGAGCTGTCCCGCAGAAATTCCTTCAGATTGCATCAACAATTGAGCAATTTGGAGACTTGGAGACCATGTCCATGGAGGAGGCAGTTGGGCGGCTCAAAGTGCATGCGGAGAGAGTTCGTGGGCAAGAAGAAAGTGATTCTAATCAGCTGTTACTCACTCAGGAAGAGTGGTTAGCACGTTCCAGAAAGGGAGGCAGTGGAGAGTCTTCCACAAACTCCAAGGCACGCGGAAGCAATGGCGGTTATAGTCGTGGCCGCGGAAGGGGACGTGGCAGAGGTCAAGGTGGCAGCCGGGGAGGCCGAACCAGCCACTTTACACCCAAACAAGAAGATGAACGAGGCCAGAAACGCAACGGAGGCCGAGATAAAAGCAACATTAAATTCTTCAATTGTGATATCTATGGGCATTTTGCGTCAGAATGTCGCAAGCCACGACGTGACAACAACAAGGAAGCCAATTTGATCCAGGTTGAGGATGATGAACCAGCTCTTCTCTTATCCATGAACGTGCAGGAGGCACGTCATTTGGTATTCTTAAATGAAGAAGATATGATTCCTACGTTAAGGGAAGACAAAGCAAATCAAGAGGAGCAAAACGTGTGGTATTTGGACAACGGGGCAAGCAATCATATGACGGGCCAGAAATCAAAGTTTAAAGATCTTGATGAGAGCATAAAAGGTCGGGTCAAGTTTGGAGATGGCTCTACAATGCAGATTGAAGGCAAGGGAAATGTGCTCTTCCAGTGCAAGAATGGTGATCACAGGCTCCTGGATGAGGTATATTATATACCAGACTTATGTAACAATATCATAAGTCTTGGACAACTTTCAGAAGACGGTAATAAGGTTGTACTTCAAGGCAATCTTCTGCGAGTTCATGACAGGGATGGTAAACTTCTAATGAAGGTTGAAAGATCTCAGAACAGGCTGTACAAGATCAACTTACCAGTATGCAAACCAGGGTGTTTAATGGCAAAATTGGAGGAAACGGCATGGTTGTGGCATGCACGGCTTGGTCATGTAAATTTCCATTCTATCAAAATGATGTCTGAGCAGAATATGGTGCACGATCTCCCAGAGATTGAACATCCTACTCAACTCTGTGAAGGGTGCTTGGTTGCCAAGCAAACGAGAAATCCATTTCCAGCCCAAGCAAACCAAAAGGCGGAGAGAGTCTTGGAGCTAGTTCATGGTGATCTTTGCGGCCCTATATCACCACCAACACCTGCTGGAAATAGGTATTTTATTTTATTGGTTGATGACTATAGCCGTGTGATGTGGGTCTATATGCTGAAATCTAAGGATGAAGCATTAGGAGCATTCAAAAAATTTCGAGCTCTTGTAGAGACAGAGACGGAAAGAAAGGTGAAAGTCCTTAGAACTGACCGGGGAGGTGAATTTCTCTCTAATAAGTTTACAGGCTACTGTGAAGAGGCTGGAATTGTGAGGCATACAACAGCCCCTTATTCCCACAGCAAAATGGAGTGGTGGAACGCAGAAACCGCACTGTGGTAGCTATGGCCCAGAGTCTCCTGAAAAGCATGAACATGCCGGCAGAATTTTGGGGGGAGGCAGTGAGGCACGCCGTGTACATTCTCAACCGAGTTACAACGCGGGCACTGGCGGGGAAAACTCCATATGAAGTCTGGTCGGGAAAGAAGCCACATCTGAAACATTTGAGGGTGTTCGGATGTGTGGCACATGTGAAGCTACCTGGAGTACACCTCAAGAAGCTTGATGATCGGAGTAAAACAATGGTGTATTTGGGTGTGGAACCAGGGAGCAAAGCATGTAGATTACTAGATCCGCAACAAAGAAAGATTGTTGTTAGCCATGATGTGGTATTTGAAGAAAACAAATCCTGGCCTTGGGATCAAACTGAATCTGAAAAATCAGATTCTTTAGTCTCTTTCACTATCAATGGAGCTGAAGTTTCTGATTTTTTTGATGAAGAAGGAGAAGCAGAGCCACTTACACCCCAAGACAGTGACATTAACTTGCAAGAATATCCAGAAACATCTTCTCCAGGCAGTGCTTCAAGTGATGAAGCCCCAAGAAAGTTCAGATCACTCCAGGAAATTTATGCTGATACTGAAGAAGTTGAGAATGATGCTGAATTATTCTTTCTCGGGGCAGAAGAACCAGGTTCATACCGAGAAGCTTGCAATCAGCTCTGTTGGAAGGAAGCAATGGCAGAAGAGCTAAAGGCAATTGAGAAGAACAAGACTTGGTTCCTCACCGATTTGCCACCTGGTCACAAACCCATTGGACTGAAATGGGTTTACAAACTAAAGAAGGACACCCAGGGGAATGTGATCAAACACAAAGCAAGAATAGTCGCCAAAGGCTACATACAACAACAAGGCATTGATTACGAAGAGGTTTTTGCACCAGTGGCCCGAATTGAGACTGTGCGGCTGATTCTTGCACTTTCAGCCAAGAGAGGGTGGGAGGTTCACCATCTTGATGTTAAATCTGCATTTTTAAATGGAGAACTTCAGGAGGAAGTATATGTTAACCAACCTGAAGGTTTTGTGAAGAAGAATCAAGAGAATAAAGTCTACAAACTGAACAAGGCACTTTACGGGCTGCGTCAAGCACCGAGGGCATGGAATGCTCGGTTAGACAAGTGTTTAAAGAAACTTGGGTTCAAAAGATGCCCTTATGAACAAGCTGTCTACACACGGTATATGACAGGGGCAGCTTTGATCATTGGCGTGTATGTCGACGACTTGTTAGTAACCGGTTCAAGTGCTTCAATAATCAGTGAGTTTAAAGATCAAATGAGCAAGGAGTTTGAAATGAGTAATCTCGGGCTGTTATCGTATTATCTTGGGATTGAAGTTGAGCAATTGGAAGGGCAAATCACACTCAAACAAACATCATATGCTAAAAGGATTTTGGAGAAAGCAGGGATGTTGGATTGCAACCCAACCAAATATCCTATGGAGCCGAAGCTTCAGCTGTGCAAAGATCAAGAAGGACAGCCTGTAGATGGAACCAAATTCAAAAGCATTGTCGGCAGCCTTAGGTACTTAACTCATACTCGTCCTGATCTTACTTTTGCAGTAGGTGTAGTAAGCAGGTATATGGAGAAACCTACTATTTTACACCATCAGGCCGTAAAGCATATATTGAGGTATGTTAGAGGAACTGTTAGTCTCGGACTTGTGTACTCAAAGGGAGCTGTAAAGGATGCAATCTTTGGGTATTCAGACAACAATCTAGCCGGGGATATTGAGGATAGAAAGAGCACTGGTGGGATGGCTTTCTACCTCAATGACAGCCTTGTTACTTGGGCATCGCAGAAGCAGCGGAGTGTTGCGCTATCCTCGTGTGAAGCTGAGTTTATGGCAGCCACCGCGGCAGCATGCCAAGGCATTTGGCTGCGTGGATTATTGAGCGAATTGGTGAATAACAAGGTTGATCCAGTCACAGTTTTTGTTGATAACAAGTCCGCAATTGCATTAATGAAGAATCCAGTGTTCCACGGGAGAAGCAAACATATTGATATTCGTTTTCACTTCATTCGTGAGTGTGTGGAGAGGGAAGAAATTGCGGTCCAGCATGTGCACACGGATGAACAGAGAGCTGATATACTCACAAAAGCTTTGGCCAGAGTCAAGTTTGAAGAGATGTGCAGACTGCTCGGAGTTAAAGACATCACCAATGCATAGTTCGGATTAAGGGGGAGATTGTTGCAAATAATCCTCCTGATTTTTAGCATTATTAATTATCACCTTTAGCAAATAATATTTCAGTTATATGTTTACCTATTCTTTAGGCATGTTCCGTAGTTTTTGTTAGCATTTTGTTAAAGTAGAGTAGTGGCAGGAAGTGGTTTGTTTAACTGCCTCATTTAGTCTATTAAATAGCCGTAGATGTCTTGAACAAATCAGAGTAATCCTTCCTTCAATATATTTGATCTGTGTGTTCAGTTTTTATACACACAACGTATTTGTTTTTATGCCCAAGTGAATTCTTTATTCCATTTTGCTTTATATCTCTTGGCAGCCTTGAATCAGTTCATTGAAGTCCTGGGCAGTTTACTTCACCAGGACCTCCGGAAAGTTTCGTATCACTCCTGCGGCGACAAAGATCTCTATTTCCTCCTAGCGACGGAGTCCAGCGATGTGCAGCAACGTACGTAAATAGCTATCGGTCACTTCCCTGGCGGTGTGGTTCCTCACCTCTTCTGGAGAAGCAGAGTATGCTGCCAACGTAAGGAAACTTACACAGGCTAATATACGCACGCCTTTGGTCGCAAGTCATATACTCATATGCACGTATTAATACGGGTGCACCATTTTTCTTCTGCGGCGGCGGGTAGGATGCATATGTATATATACGTGTTTGGCGGATGCTTCTAGGCCTAGGGTTTCATGCGTTACAAATCGTTTCAGCCATTATACGTTAGCAGCAATAATGAGGATCCGTTTTTGTTTCTTTTCTTCCCATATGCGATTCTTAAAATCCGTCCAGTAATGAAAATAGTCGAGATTTTATCGTAAACTGTTTTTATATTAGTAATATTATGTAGTATATTAATTAACAATACCGTAGGAATAGTCAAAAAAGTATCATTTTAATATTATTGTACTTCGTATATTAATTTAAGCAACATTCAAAATGTCACTTTTGACATATACTAAAATTTTATCTCATTAATATAATTAGTTATCTCATCAATATAATTTTCTATTTTTTTTTTGAAGTGTCACATTCTACTCCCTTAAAAGAGCTTTCGTCCTCGAAGCAGTAAACTTATTCAAGGAAGATTGCAATAAAAGTGTGCGTTAATGTACTCCAATCCTTAAAATAAATTTACATCTTATTTCATTTATAATAATTATTATTATTAATTTTATATTATTTTATTTGCATTTAAATTTTTAGGGTGTCACATTCTACCCCTCTTAAAAAGATGCTTCGTCCTCGAAGCGCCTAACTTAAGAAAATAATTTATTCATCAAAGATCATGATAATACATGACTGCCAAAGAGTTTTACTACTATTGATAATTAGAAATTTAAACGGTCCCAATTGTTATTCAAGTTCTTCCGTTGCGATTGTCATTCTTGCCTTGACGTTGGCGTCCCTGATTTGGAGGTAATCCCTTCTTCTTGGAACGACACTCGAACACTCTATGACCTAGCTTGTCACAGTGAAAACATCTCACGAGCGTTCCGTCACAATATTTCTCGGGGTGATCCTTTTCACATTTCATACAGTAGAAGTGCATCTCTTCAGTGGAGTTCTTATTCTTACGCCTTTGGTGTTGGTCTTGGTTTTTGATCTGGTTCCCGTTTGGGGTCTCCCATGGTTGATTTAACTTGCGTCGTTTGCCTTCTCGTTTACTTCCTTCTTCGGTGCTCTTTCTTGCCCTCTTCAGTGTTTCCTTCTGCAGTTGTTTGACTCGATAGTGGTTGGCAGCTTTTCCGTAGGCCGTGTTCAGAGTTTGACAATCTGAAACACAAAGAGCTTTTTGTGTCTCAAAGTTTAGACCGCGTATAAACTTATTAGTTTTATCGATTTCATCGGGAACTAGCGCAGGTGCAAATCGTGCGAGCTCCAAGAATTTAGCGTGGTAATACCTACTTGCTTCAGGTGTAAGAATTCTTCATACTTCTCGACTCTCACGTGTTCTGGGTAGAATCTTTCTCGCATTGCCTTCTTAAACGTATCCCAAGAAAAGTCAGGTTGTTGACGCAGCGTTAGGCCAGTCATGGCCCACCAATTGTCCGCCTCTTGACGTAGGTAGTATGCAGCTGTATCAACTCGTTGATCCGCAGGGCAGTTCATAGACTCAAAGAGTTTGTCAAAAGTGTGAATCCAATCCTCAAGGATGCGAGGATCTTCTTGTCCTAAATAGCTCGGGGGATTGTGCTTCGCGATAAGTTTCGCTACATCATTGCGGTTGTTGAGACGTTGTTGTTGTTGATTCTGAAGTAACACATTCGCTACTGTTTGGATGAGTTGAGTCAGTTGAACCATATTTTGAGCCAAATCCGTGTTCGTCGGTGCAACGCCACTGCTTTCGATGTTGTCTCTCATTGGAGTCATTATTATCTCCTTGAAAAGGATAGCGTTTAAGAAATCTATCGAATGGTATTCATAAATATACTATCCTATCCAATAACTCACTAATCACATAATGTATAAAGTTCTTCTATAAATCCAAATTTATCCTCAAATATACATATATGGATATGTCACACTAAAAAATATCCCTAGAAAATCAAAACACTCACAACCTCAACCGAAACCAAAATCAAAGTCTCACCACCTCACCACGGTCCTATAAATTTCATATTAATCCTAGAAGTCCTTGCTTATTCTCTAATCATTTATTCTCCTAATATTTAAAAAAAAACATCTTGGAAAATTAGAATCCCTTTGAGAGAGAGAAAAAAATATTAGAAAACTTTGTAATTAGAAATCTTCCTTTCTTTTTTTTTAAAAAAAACATTTTGAAAAATCCCTTAGAAATTAGTAGAAAACCTTATGAAAAATTATTTTGAAAACTCTTTTGAAAAATGCTTTGAAAAATCTTCATGAAAAACCTTTGGCTTTGATACCAACTTGTAACACCCCCAAATTTCTCACCCAAAATACCTTTAAATAAAACATTATTTATTAACTTTATTTGAAATTATCATAATTGTGCAGCGGAAAATCAAAAGCGAAATAGGGGCGTTACCGCCACACTCGATTCCAACCTAACCGAGTGCACAGGCTAAAACAATCTAACTCAAAATAATTAAACTTCTAAAATAAATGTTCACTAATTTAAGATGCTTAAAAGAATGTAATTACAATTATTTACTAATTTTGTGTTCTAGCGGAAGCTCTCTCGAAATCAACTTCAACGGGATCAACTCCACCTGTACAAAATCAAGTACAGAAAAAAAATAAAAGAAACAAACATTAGCAACAATGCTAAGTAAGTTCCACCTAATCCCATATATATATATATATATATATATATATATATATATATTTGTAAAACATTTCGTAAAAATATATTTTCAAAATACTTCATAAATCATAAGTAAAACAACATATATAAAATATTCTTATAACACAAATAATATTTAAAATATCAATATTTCAAATATAAGTACATATTTCAAAACCATAATAATTCCAAAATATCAATATACATAAACCACCAAATATGATCACAAATATTTCCGAACCATAAATCAAACATCAAATATTAATCTCAAAATACATATAAATAATTATAAACGATATTCAACATAATCAAATCACATCAAATCCAAAAGTATTTATACTCTAAAAATCCACAAATAATTTAATAACTCAATCCAACTCAAATTCAATCCAAATATAACAAAATCAAACAATCCAACAATTCCAACAAATCCAATAATTTAATTCCACCATAAATCCAATCAAATAATATTCACCTCAAGTCCAAGTCAAGCCAACCAAATAATCTCAATCACCTCAAACCAATCCAATTCCAGTCAACTCAAGTCCAGTGGAAGCCGAACTCCTACCTTAAGTGTGCACACCCCCTAAAAGGAATTCCAAGCCCTCTGGGTAGTAAGAAGCCCGAGTAGTCGGGATTTTTCTACCAACTACACTACAATTAAGCTGGGATACTCTGCTTTTGAGAAGTACCCCTGGTGGATTTAGACTTATAGCCATTACCACTCACCAAATATTCCACATTTATCTGGATGTGGCAAACCGACACCACGGATTTCTCCGGGTGCTCACAAAATCATAATTCAATCTCAATCAAAACGGATATGAAATCCAAACTCCATAAATCATTCATAATGTAAAATATTAACTCCAACAAACTACACTCGAATTCACCATAAAATAAAATTTCACAAAAGAGCCAAATACTTCATAAATATAATCCCAATAATAATTCGTAAGATATCTCAAATACTCAAAAATATCATCCTATATTCACTACTCAAATCTCAAATATAATTCTCAATAACAATCCATAAGAAATTCCAAATACTCAAATGTAAATACTAGAATCTCAGAAAGTACTCAAATAATTTCAAAAATGATTTACGAGGAAAAATATAATGTTGGTTGACGTGAAATTTACCTCAAATCGTGATAACTCCTAACCGAATCTTCTACCTCAATCTTCTTCAAATTCACCTTCTAGAAAATTAAAATTCTTAAATCAATATCAACTTAAAATCACACCTATATGAACTCTCACCTTTTTATTCCACAATTGATATATTATACTAGTAAATAGTAATTATTATAAGTTAAGCGGTTGTTTTAAATCTTGTAGACCAGCCCGTTGAATTTCAGGTTATACTTCGTATGATCCAACGAATAAACTGTATCATAGTTCAGCAGCCCAACAATGAACACATTACGGAGTACGAGACTTACATACAATCGTCGTCTTTGTTGAAACTTAACCCACGTGCGCAAAGTTCAACATTAGCGATGTCCCTCCGGGTCGCTCTTCCTACGGCAGCGTCGAGACGGGATTTGGTTAGCAACTGGGCCCGGCAATCACTTCACGACGTAGCTGTTTGATCCTTCTCCGGCGTTCTGCATGAGCTTCTCCGGCGGCTACAGAAGGTCTGCTCAAATCGCGGCGGAATTGGTCCCTTCCTCCGGCGAGTAAAACTCAGCGCCTCAGCAGCCGTTTCTTTTGGGGATGGCTTCCAAGGGTCATAACGGCAAAACAGGTGCCTGGTTGATACGAACGAGCAGCTGTGATTTTTTTTTCCTACTCCGGTGAATGGATGCCCGTCAGTCCGGCGAATCTGCGGCAACACCCCGGCGACGGTACTGTTTGACGGCAGCAGTTTGGTCTCGTACCAGGACCTCCGGAAAGTTTCGTATCACTCCTGCGGCGACAAAGATCTCTATGTCCTCCTAGCGACGGAGTCCAGCGATGTGCAGTAACGTACGTAAATAGCTATCGGTCACTTCCCTGGCGGTGTGGTTCCTCACCTCTTCTGGAGAAGCAGAGTATGCTGCCAACGTAAGGAAACTTACACAGGCTAATATACGCACGCCTTTGGTCGCAAGTCATATACTCATATGCACGTATTAATACGGGTGCACCATTTTTCTTCTGCGGCGGCGGGTAGGATGCATATGTATATATACGTGTTTGGCGGATGCTTCTAGGCCTAGGGTTTCATGCGTTACAAATCGTTTCAGCCATTATACGTTAGCAGCAATAATGAGGATCCGTTTTTGTTTCTTTTCTTCCCATATGCGATTCTTAAAATCCGTCCAGTAATGAAAATAGTCGAGATTTTATCGTTTATACTGTTTTTATATTAGTAATATTATGTAGTATTAATTAACAATACCGTAGGAATAGTCAAAAAAGTATCATTTTAATATTATTGTACTTCGTATATTAATTTAAGCAACATTCAAAATGTCAGCGGATTCAACGATCATTTGTGTGTGAGGCGTTCGCCAGCGGATTCAACGGACCACTTGTACCGATGACTCAAACCCTATTGGTATCCACGCCTCTAGGGGATGATATCGAAAGAGATAGCCACTATCCATCGTGTGGGGTGGAGGTGGAGGGACAGAACTTGACGTGTGACTTCGTACCGCTGAGCATGATCGAGTTCGACGTGATCCTCGGGATGGATTGGCTAGAGAAGCATCATGATAGGGTTGATTGTTATACGAAGGTTCTTGAACTCGAAAGCGGTGAAGATTTGACCTTACGTTTCGAGGGAGATAGAGGCAAATCAAACAGTTGTATCATATCCGCCGTGAGGGCGAGGAATATGATGAGAAAGGGATGCCACGCATATCTAGCATACGTGGTGGACAAAACCAAAGAAGAGGTAGACATCAATGATGTGAGAATAGTGTGCAAGTATCCGGATGTCTTCCCAAAAGACTTGCCGGACTTCCACCCGTTAGGGAGATTGAGTTTGTGATTGAGGTTGAACCCGGCACCAAACCAATCTCTATACCGCCATACAGAATGGCACCCGCTGAACTTAACGAGTTGAAAACCCAATTGCAAGAGCTATTGGATAACGGTTTCATAAGGCCGAGTTACTCTCCGTGGGGAGCACCGGTCCTTTTAATGAAAAAGAAAGATGGAACGCTTCGAATGTGCATTGACTATCGTCAACTGAACAAGGTCACAATCAAGAATAGGTATCCTTTGCCTAGGATTGATGACTTGTTTGATCAGCTCCGAGGAGCGACGGTATTTTCGAATATTGACTTGAGGCCGGGGTACCATCAACTGAAGATAAAGGAGGATGACATACCGAAGAGTGTTTTTCGCACGAGGTATGGTCATTTCGAGTTCCTAGTCATGTCGTTTGGGCTAACAAACGCCCCAGCGGCATTTATGGACTTGATGAACCGGGTATTTCATAAATACTTGGACCGGTTTGTGATTGTGTTCATAAATGATATCTTGATTTACTCGAAGAGTGAAGAAGAGCATGAGGAGCACTTGATACTTGTTCTTGAGACGCTACGGGAGAAGCAACTCTATGCCAAGCTTTCCAAATGTGAATTTTGGCTAAGGGAGATTGGCTTTCTCGGGCATGTGGTTTCAGGATCAGGGATTGCCGTAGATAACAAGAAGATTGAGGCCATTACAGAATGGGAGAGGCCAAAGAACGTCAAGGAAATTCGTAGCTTTCTTGGATTGGCAGGGTACTACCGAAAATTTGTGGAGAAGTTCTCAGTTTTGGCATCGCCATTGACAAAGCTCACTCGAAAAGGGGCCAAGTTTGTATGGGATGACCGATGTGAGAATGGATTCCTTGAACTGAAGAAGAGATTGACCGAGGCACCGGTACTCGCACTACCCAAACAGGGTGTGGGGTACGATGTCTACAGCGACGCAAGCATCCAAGGGCTTGGATATGTCTTGATGCAGAATGGGAGGGTGATTGCCTATGCTTCACGACAGTTGAAGAAGCATGAGGTAAATTATCCCACTCATGACTTAGAGCTGGGGGCAGTGGTGTTCACATTGAAGATTTGGAGACATTATCTCTACGGGGAAACATTATCCGACCACAAAAGCTTGAAGTACGTGTTTACTCAGAAAGAGTTAAACATGAGACAGAGACGGTGGATGGAGTTGATAAAAGACTACCATCTAATTATCGAGTACCACCCCGGTAAAGCCAACGTGGTAGCGGATGCCCTGAGCCGAAAGAATTCGTCTGGGGCATGGTTGACTAGTTTGAGGGCATTGAGAGCCCGATTGGAGGTATCTAGTGATGGTGCTTTGTTAGCTAGATTCGAGGTGAGACCTACATTACTTGATGAAATCAAGAAGGGTCAAGAAACCGATGAAGAACTTATGAAGATCCGTGAACGCATGCAAGCGGGACCGGTTGAGGATTTCAGGGAGAGAGACGATGGTCTCTTATTACTTCATGACCGAGTGTGCGTACCGTTAGATGATGGGCTCCGAAAGTCCATCTTAGAGGAGGCTCATTCATCGGCGTATTCCATGCATCCGGGAGGTACGAAAATGTACCGTGATTTGAAAGAAAGTTACTGGTGGTCGGGTATGAAGAGAGAAATAGTTGAGTACATCAGTAGGTGTCTTACTTGTCAGCAAGTTAAGGCAGAACATCAGCATCCAGCTGGGTTATTACAGCCACTTTCCATTCCTGAATGGAAGTGGGAACACGTGACTATGGATTTCGTGGTAGGGCTGCCACAGACGATTAAGATTTATGACGTCGTATGGGTTGTGGTCGATAGGCTCACGAAAAGTGCACACTTTCTACCTATCAACACCACTTATGCACCGGAGAGGTTAGCCAAGTTGTATGTGGACGAGATCGTGAGGCTACATGGGGTTCCGATAACCATTGTATCCGATAGAGATCCGCGATTCACATCACGATTTTGGTCGAAGTTCCAAAAATCTATGGGGACAAAGTTGAAATTTAGTACAACTTTTCATCCACAAACGGATGGGCAATCTGAGCGGGTTATTAAGATATTAAAGGATATGCTGAGAGCTTGTGCATTGGAGTTCCAAGGGAGTTGGGATAACCTTTTGGCACTTGTGGAGTTTGCCTATAACAACAGTTATCAGGCGAGTATAGGCATGCCTCCATACGAGGCATTGTATGGGAGGAGATGTCGTACACCTTTGTGTTGGGATGAGGTTGGCATGGCCAAACTCGAGGGCACGGAACTAGTGGAGATCACCAAGTCAAAGGTGAAGATGATTCGTGAGAGACTTAAGGCGGCACAGGATAGACAGAAGAGCTATGCCGATAAGCGCCGAAGAGCCTTAGAGTTTAAGGTTGGAGATGAGGTTTTTTTGAAAGTTTCACCTTGGAAAGGAATCATCCGATTTCAGAGCCGAGGGAAACTTAACCCACGCTACATAGGGCCATTTGTAATTCTTGAGAGAATTGGGGCCGTAGCATATCGATTACAGTTGACTCCGGAATTGGAGAAGATACATAATGTATTCCATGTGTCTATGCTTAAGAAGTATATTCCGGATCCATCTCATGTACTAGAAAAACCACCCGTGGAAATACGGGAAGATTTGAATTACGCCGTACAACCGGTGAGGATACTTGACAGGCAAGTAAAGAAGCTAAGAAGCAAGAAAGTTCCAATGGTCAAAATCCTTTGGAGGAGTGACCGAGTGGAAGAAGAAACTTGGGAGACTGAAGCCTCGATGAAGGATTAGTATGCATTTCTGTTTGAATAATCGTTGTGAATTCGGGGACGAAATTCCCATTAAGGGGGGGTGAACTTGTAGCACCGTCCCCAAGCATATTTACTTTTAGTAAATTATGTACTAAACCTTGAAAGATGATTTATGAATTTATGTAATTGTTAAATTTCATTATTTCTTTTACGTGAATAGTAAATTGCATGTGGGGCCCACAGCGGGAACGGGGACCGCCCGATAATTCCCGAACCACATATTATATTCATCTTGGTCTAAGATGACATTTATATGGTTGTGAATATTTTATTTGGGCCATAGGAAAGGCACAGAGTTGACCGGTGGTCAAACGAGGCCCAATTACCGGTATTGGTAATTTAACGGGTAACAGCCCGAAATGAGTTTCGGAGACTCCTAAATTAATGTTGGGGAATGTACATCTATTGTAAAGGCCCATAATTATTAGGAACACGTGATATATTTTATTTGGCCCGATAAAATAAAATATAATTAAAACGGATTGAGAAATACAACTTTCGGGGCCGATTACACACACCGGAGCGTAATGGGATGACCTCTCACATGAGTGGGTGCCACCCCATGTTTTATGTATTGCAAGGGACAAGGAAGTGAGGCTGGGGGCGGACTTTTAATGAGAGGGTGGCTAGAGACAAAACCACACCCCTCATTGCATTATTTTGGGACATATAATCCCTTTGATTGAGGAGGAACCCCTTCCCCTTATCCTCTTGCAACCCATACGACCAACCCCTGAGAGAGAGAGAGCTCTGGGAAAGCTTCTCACAGAGATGAAGTCAGGAGAAAGCAAGAAAGGAAGAAACCCAACACAAAAAGGGCTAGAAATCAAGGTAAGAACTCAAATAGTTCTTTTAACTAGTTTATTTATGTATGATTTTTAAGAAATCATATGGTGGATTAAACATGATGTTCTACACGCTTAAAAATGTAGAATATTGTTATAAAGTGGTGTTAATTAACTTAGAAGGATTGGCAAATCGATAGGAGTCGAAACCGCCGGAAAACCGCCACTCCAAAGGAGCTGTTCGTAGTTGCAGACTACGAAAGCCGCCCGGCTTTCGTGAAAGCCGCTCGGCTTTTGCCCAGGCAGTCCAGTTTTGCCTTCTTATCGGTTTAAAACGAGGATTAATCGGGGAGCTCAACAAAGGCAACTATTTCAGCACATCATAAGGTGAGGATGACTGACTATATTGCTTATAATTAGTGAGTTAATTTCATAAGATTACCTAAGGTAATTAAATGTGTTTTTATGGATTATTAATGATTAATAATGCCTAAGAATGAAAAGACTAATGTCTAAAGAAAAAGGAGCATGATATACAAATTTAAGAGTAAATTGTGTATGATCATGTGTTATGAATATGTTGACTTGAAAGTGGAATTAATTATGAAACATATGTTGAAATATATTTTTTCTTCATATTAGAATATATGAGTGATTAAAAGTGATATTTTGAATATAGAGATAAATGACATTTTCAAAGGAAAATCAGTTGGAATTGTCTATTTGACTTTGAGTTGAGAACTTGGTTTGTTGGTATTTTAATTTGACTAGTATTAAGATACTAGTTGTACATTAAAATGAAATGTTGTTAAGATTGATCCTAAGATTGGATTGTGAAATGTTATGCCTTAAGTAGTCTTAAGAGATGCCTTAAGGTAGGAAAGTATGAACTCTAAGTTATACTAGGGGTAGGCCTTAAGGGATACTCAAGATAAAGTAAGTAATAAATTGATCCTAAGTATAGGATTGGCCTACGGGTGTGTTCGGTAGCCCTTGTGGATAGCCGGTTGAATTATGGAAATAAGTAAGGACCATGGCCCTTCCCGACTCTAGAGAGCGGGGTTGGATAGCATGGACTTACATCGTGATGACGGGTTAGGGTGGAATCCGAATCGGAGACCTAACTAGGTTCCGGTAGCGGTAACACATAAGATAGGACCCCGAAGGGCCTTACCTTCCTACGGGATGATGGGTATGAGTCCAGGGGCGGGATGTTGGAGTCCGAACCGAGAGCTTCATGAGGTCTCGGACAGCGGTAGCAAGTCCCGTAGAAATAATAAGACCCAAGGATTGAGTTGTGCAAAGGATAAATGAAAAGGAATATATAAGAAGGGCCGTGTGCCAAACAAACAAATTATGAATTTACTTATTGCAAGGATAATAAGTGGGAAATATAAATTATTATTTATATTATGATATCACCCTATTTTGAGGGTCTTGGAAATTAAAACGTTGATTATACTTAGTATAGTTGTCATTGTACTTGTCAAATGCTTCCAAGTACTGACCTCCCCTTCACGGGGGAGGCCACCTCACAGTTTCAGGTAGAACTTGAAGGTTGCTACCGGCGCTCGTTGCTTCGGGGATATTCAGGGGAGAAGACGTGGTTCGTGCTTCTTCTGTTACCTGTTTTCAAAACAATTATAACAATGCTCATGGATATTATTTTTGAATAATTATTTGGGGGCTTGTATGCCCATGTTTGCCAAAGTGTGGCTAAGACATTTTTATTAAATGCTTCCGCTGTTTTAAATAAATGTTTTACATTATGTTTGTTTATGGATGTACTATGTGTGAATGGTATTCAAGACGCCTTGTATAGTATGGATGAGTTGGACTGCGGTTGACTATTCGTACTGTACGGCGGGTTGTTGACGTGTCCGGGTAGGTCCGGGGCGTGACATCCTATCCAAATCAAATAATCATAAGGACACCACCCGGTCCTGAATTACTAAATAGTAATCTATGAGTTTTGAGGATACACGTCCGATCCTTGGGTACTCCACCCTATATAACCGAGTTTTGAGGATACCGCCCGATCCTTGGGTACTCCACCCTATATAACCGAGTTTTGAGGATACCGTCCGATCCTTGGGTACTCCACCCTATATAACCGAGTTTTGAGGATACCGCCCGATCCTTGGGTACTCCACCCGACCTATGATCTACCACATATCATACTAGATATAGCCTATATCATAATCAATAAACAAGACTAGACCAAGTCTTAAGGCCTAAACAAAATCACCCATGCAACTCATGCATTAAAATTAGCATATAGGTAAAGTAAGGCCAAACTGGCGCCGGTCAACTCTCGTTGACCCGCCATTCCAAATCCAATGTGTCAAACTTAGTCACAATATGTACTAAGTTATAAATAACTATTTTATGCACATTTCATCTCTAAACGTATCACACATGTTTTTATGAGCATTTTCACTTCACAAATCATGCATATTTCAATAGTTCACTTCATACAAGCCTAATCACTTTAATTGGCTAATCACATGTTTAATTCATTTAAACATTATTATGAACACACATAACACATACTTAGGTAATCTCATGCTTAACCCAAAATTTACAAGACATTAAGCCATCCACTCACCTTAAATGCGTTATAGCCTGTTCTACGCTCTTCGGTTGAACTCCGGCGGAACTCCGGCTGAACTCCGGCGAACTCCGGCAAACTCTAGAAACACCTTAGTTAAGCTCCTAACATGGTTTTATCATCACAAAACTCATATCAATACAAATAACCTCCAAAAGGTTATTTTCCGGCGAACCGGTCGTTTTGGCTTCTAAATTCGTTCTTGGACTTAGAACCACTTTTCAACCCCTCATTCTACATTTCTAAGAGTGTAAAATGATTCTAAGTGTCCTTCATATGATATATATCTCATATGGTGGAGGAAAAGTAAACGAAAAGTTAATATAAGGTCATTACCTCAATTCTTCTCACTTTTTCCTAACTTTTTCCTTCTTTAAACTCCCTCCTTGGACCTTGTCTTCTTGAGCTCACTTGGTTATGGAGGAAAATGGAGTTGCAGAGATTATTTCTTTTACTTGGGGTGTTCTTGGACGAAAATGAGGGGAGAGAGGGATGGGAATGAGCTTTTGTCTCATTAATCCAATGAGTGTAGAATGAGGGTCCACCTTAGGTACCTTTGATGCCATTTCCTTCGTATCATAATCCCCTCCCCATATTTCCTTATCCCACCAGCCGGCAAACACTCTATTTGAGTGTCTAAATTCGTGGGTTGGCCCCCACTCATGTGGGAGGTCAACCCTTTTTGTCCCGAAGTGTACAATCGGTCCCGAAAGTTGTATTTCTCGGACTATTTTAACTATATTTTATTTTATCGGGCCAAATAAAATATATTGTGTGATTTCAATCACTATGGACCTTTAGAATAATTTTAGATTCCCCAAATTTAATTTAGAAGTCTCCGAAATTCAATTCGGACTGTTATCCGGTAAATTACCAATATCGGTAATTGGGCCTCGTTTGACCAACCGGTCAACCTTAAGCCCTTTCCATGGCCCAACTAGTATATATATATATCCACCAACATATTCATATCATCTAGACCAAGAGGAATATAATATGTGGTCCCGAAATTATCGGGTGGTCCCCACTCCCGATGTGGGCCCCACGTGCCATTCGCTATTCACGCAAAAGTAATAACAAAATTTACAACCTCGTAAATTCATAAATCATTATTCAGGGTTTATTAAATGATTTACTAAAAAGTAAATTTACTTGGGGACGGTGTTACAAGTTCACCCTCCTTATTTGGGATTTTGTCCCTGAAATCACGTGTCTAATCGAAAAGAAACGGGTATTGCTCCCTCATTGAGACCTCAGTCTCCCAGGTTTCTTCTTCGACCCAATCACTCCTCGAAAGTACCTTTACCATTGGAATCTCCTTGTTCCTAAGCCTTTTTACCTGCTGGCCCACTATCTCCAACGGTTCCACTGCATATTGTAAGTTCTCTCGGATCTCTACCGGTGGTCTCTCAAGAATATGTGACGGATCTCGTACATACTTCTTGAGCATCAATACATGGAACACGTCATGAATTTTCTCAAGTTCAGGTGATAACTTGAGACGGTAAGCTACGGCTCCAATCCTTCCGAGGATTTCAAATGGACCAATGTATCGGGGGTTAAGCTTACCCCTTGATATGAATCAAATGATGCCTTTCCAAGGAGAAATCCTTAGAAATACCTCATCCCCAACTGAAAACTCCAACGGCCTACGCCGTTTATCGGCATAGCTCTTCTGCCGATCTTGGGCAGCCTTAAGCCTATCTCGAATAATCTTCACCTTGGCCTTGGTGATCTCGACAAGTTCTATGCCTTCGAGTTTGGCCTCGCCAACCTCGTCCCAACACAAAGGTGTCCTGCATTTGCTCCCATACAATGCCTCGTATGGAGGCATGCAAATACTCGCCTGATAACTGTTGTTATAGGCAAACTCCACTAGTGCCAAATGTTTGTCCCAAATCCCTTGGAACTCCAAAGCACATGCCCTAAGCATGTCTTCCAGAATCTGTATCACCCGTTCGGATTGTCCATCCGTCTGTGGGTGAAAAGTTGTGCTAAACTTCAGTTTAGTCCCCAACGACGCCTGAAACTTTGGCCAAAACCTGGATGTGAACCGTGGGTCCCTATCCGAGACAATGTATATTGGAACTCCATGCAGCCTCACAATCTCCTCCGTGTACAACTTGGCCAAGCGTTCAAGAGGATAAGTGATGTTGATAGGCAAGAAGTGTGCACTTTTTGTAAGCCTATCAACCACCATCCATACGACATCGTAGTTGTTCACCGTCCGTGGTAACCCTACTACAAAGTCCATGGTCACATGTTCCCACTTCCATTCTGGGATGGTAAGTGGCTGTAAAAGCCCCGCCGGGTGCTGATGCTCTGCCTTAACTTGCTGACAAGTAAGGCATCGACTCACATACTCCGCGATGTCTCTCTTCATACCGGACCACCAATAACTTTCTTTCAGGTCTGGGTACATTTTTGTACCTCCTGGATGCATAGCATAGGCTGAAGAATGAGCCTCCTCAAATATGGATTTCCGAAGTTCCTCATCCTTTGGTACGCATATACGATCTTTGAACAACAAAAGACCATCATCACGTACTCGAAAATTCTCAACGGGCCCCGCAAGGATCCGTTCGCGGATTTTCTGACATTCTTCATCAATGCCCTGACCTCTGTTGATCTCATCCATCAAGGTAGGTCTGACCTCAAACCTTTCTATGAGGGCCCCGCTTGTGGTCACCTCCACGCATGCCCGTAATGCCCGTAGGCATGTGAGTAACGTCCCTGATATACTTTTCCTGCTTAGTGCATCGGCCACTACATTGGCCTTCCCAAGGTGATAGTCGATGATCAAGTCATAGTCCTTGATCAACTCCATCCACCTCCTCTGCCTCATATTCAATTCTTTCTGAGTGAATACATACTTCAAGCTCTTATGATCGATGTAGATGTGACATGTCTCCCCGTAGAGATAATGCCTCCAAATCTTTAGTGCAAACACTACCGCCCCCAACTCTAGGTCATGGGTAGGGTAGCTCACCTCGTGTTTCCTCAATTGCCTAGAAGCATAGGCAATCACCTTTCCCTTTTGCATCAGTACACATCCAAGCCCTTGGATGCTAGCATCGCTGTAGATATCATACCCTATCCCCTGTATGGGTAGGGTGAGGACTGGTGCCTCGGTGAGTCTTTTCTTTAGTTCACGAAATCCTTTCTCACACTTGTCGTCCCATATGAACTTGGCTCCCTTATTTGTGAGCTTTGTTAATGTAGACGCCAATACGGAGAATTTCTCCACAAATTTACGATAGTACCCCGCTAAGCCAAGGAAACTACGTATCTCTTTCACACTCTTGGGTTGTTCCCAATCGATGATGGCTTCTATTTTAGCGTTGTCCACAGCAACGCCCGAACCGGATATGATGTGCCCGAGAAAACCAATCTTTTTGAGCCAAAACTCACATTTAGAGAACTTGGCAAAGAGTTGCTTTTCTCTTAACCGATTCAGTACAAGCCCCAAATGATGCTCGTGCTCCTCCTCGCTCTTGGAGTATATCAAGATATCATCAATGAATACTATCACAAATTGATCTAAGTATTCACTAAACACATGGTTCATCAAGTCCATGAATGCCGTCGGTGCGTTGGTTAAACCAAATGACATCACAAGGAACTCGTAATGCCCATATCTAATGCGAAAGGCACTCTTCGGTATGTCACTTTCCTTGATCTTCAACTGATGATACCCCGACCTCAAATCAATCTTCGATAATACTATTGCCCCTCGAAGTTGATCAAACAAGTCATCAATCCTAGGTAAAGGATACCTGTTCTTGATGGTGACCTTGTTCAACTGTCGGTAGTCGATACACATCCTTAGTGTACCATCTTTCTTCTTCACGAAGAGTACGGGTGCTCCCCATGGTGAATGACTAGGTCTAATGAACCCATTGTCCAATAGCTCTTGTAATTGGACCTTCAATTCTTGAAGTTCCGCCGGTGCCATTCGGTAAGGAGGAATCGAAATGGGTTTGGTTCCCGGCTCAACTTCAATCACGAATTCAATTTCTCTATCGGGTGGAAGCCCCGGTAAGTCTTTGGGAAAGACGTCCGGGTACGTGCACACGACACGTACATCGTTGATGTCGACCTCCTTCTTTATCTCATCCACCACGTAAGCAAGGTACGCGTGGCAACCTTTCTTCATCATCTTCCGTGCTCTCATCACAGATATGATACAACTTTGAGTTCTTCCTCGATCTCCCTCGAATAGTAGGGTGTTTCCCTCATCATCCTCGAGTTCTAAGACCTTGGTGTAACAATCAACTCGAGCATGATGCTTCTCGAGCCAATCCATCCCTAGGATCGCATCAAACTCCAGCATGCTTAGAGGTACGAAATCACAAGTCAAACGTTGACCCGTCACTTCCACCTTACATGATGGATAGTAATGATTCCTTTCCACATCGTCTCCTAACGGTGTGGAGACTAGCAAAGTTTGTGTTATTGTTGTCAATGGCACGTCAAGACTTTCGGCGAACGCCTCACTCAAAAATGAGCGTTGTGCCCCGGTATCGATGAGGATCCTCACACTCTTACCGTTGATCTTTAATGTCCCTACATTTATTCGCCATGTAAGATACACCTTCAAATGTTTTTGGACCCCTTTTGGGGATTATTACGTTTACATTAATGTTTGGAATCAAACAGGGGTCCGATCGTAGAAGAACGGAGCGAAAAATCGGGTTTTCGGGCGACGGGGGTCTATGCACGGTCGTGTGTGGGGAACGCACAGTCGTGCGTGGGAAACGCACGGTTGTGCGTGCGTAACAAACTCGGATCCAGCCACTGCCGGCTACGCACGATCGTGCGTACCCGGACACGCACGATCGTGCGTACCCGGACACGCACGATCGTGCGTCCACGCACGGCATGCGTACCGGCACGCGCGGTCGTGCGTCTTGCGCGAAAAAACACCCCGGAGTTACTGCCCCCTACGCACGATCGTGCGTGGGGTTGGACGCACGATCGTGCGTCCCTGGTTTCAGCCGGTTTTGGCCTGATTTCTCCCCGGTTTGACCCCGGGGCGGCCCGCACTCGATCCCTACGACTTATATGTTCAAAATATGTCTAGAACACAGAAAAAATAAGTGTATTACATACGACGGAGTCCGGGTTTGCTCGCGCATCCGCCTCGGTCATCGCGTACACCCTTGCTTGGGCCCCTCCTTGGTTGACGGACGCAGCATTGCTTGTTGACGCGCCGCCTCTTCCCGTACCACCGTGTGACGGCCCGACACGGTTCCTCCCCGTCATGACCCCTCCTCCGGTTCCCCATGCATTTCCTTGTGTGGTTTGAGGGCATTTAGCTTTCATATGCCCCACATTCCCGCACTTGAAACACCTCGGTGGTTCATTGCACTTCCCAAAGTGCTGTTTGGTGCAATTGGGGCATCTAGGTGCCCCCGAATTCTGTGGCCTAGGTTCGTGCCACCTTGCATCCCTATTCTTCTTTGCCGGCGGCGCCGGTGGTCTAAATGAACCACCACCACCGTGGTTGTTCTTCCGAGAATGATCGGGTTGCCCCAAATTACTCCATTTCCTCTTTTTCGCCTCTTCAGCGTCCCTTTCCTTTCTCTCGTTCCATTGGGTTTCCCCAAGCATGCCCTGCTCCACCACCTCACTAAACGTCATGTGACGCGAGTATGTGGCCCGATCACGGATGTCCAACAATAAGGCATCCCAAAAGTGTTCGGTCATGCGGTCCTCATCGGCCGCATACTCTGGTAAGAACCTAACCAAGGTTCTAAACTCTTGCTCCAATTACTTAACGGTCACGCCCTCCTTCTGTTTGAAGTTTGTGTACTCTCTACGCTTCACATTCACCTCATAGTCCGAGTAGTATTGGGCGTAGAACTCATGTTCGAAGCTTGCCCATGAGATGTTCCCACGGTACTTTCCTTCCACACTCTCCCACCATGTAGAAGCTATCCCTTCAACCAAACGTGAAGCAACGATCAACTTCACGTCAGGTGTTATTTGCATGTCTCTAGCTGCATCTTTCACCTTCTTTATCCAATCGGCGGCAACGGTAATATCGCCGGTGCCGTCAAAGGACCTGCACCCCAAGGCTCTAGCCTCCTTGAGGTATTTGGAGATCCTCACACAGAAATCTCCCTCACGTCTATCCCGAGATGCCCCTGAAACAGCCCTTGAAGCCCTCCGGCTCCCTTGTCCCGATCCGCCTTTAGAGGCACACCTAGCTTAGCTTGGCGTCTAAGATCCCTCCTCAGCTTTTCCTTTTGATACCATTCAAATAGCTCACCCATCTGAGCAAAACGGGCATCACTTTCACTATTGTCATCATCATCATCATCCGTGTGGAAATCGCCCCCATCATATGAAGTTTCCTCATGCTCCGTCTCCGGAACGAAAGTCGGATCATAGTTCTCGGTGTTAGTCTCAAACACCGAGCTCACGTGGCCGTCGCTCACTGTTTGGGCGCGGTGGCCCCCACGGCCTACACGGCCTCCTCTTCTCCCCCTAGAGCCAAGGGATGTGGCTCGGCTAGCCCCCACGGAGGCTCCCGCAGCTAGTCCCCTAGTGTTTTTCCTCGTCGGCATACGTCTACCCTCCATTTCTACAAAGAAATTTGAACGAGTCGTTAGACTCCAATCAATAACAATTGACAGAACACGTTATAGACACATATCGGCCCAAGTCACCGCCATACCAATTGTTAAGGGTACCATCTTAACAACTAGAGACTTTGCAACTATAGACACATATCGGCCCACGTCAAAATACAATGCTCATGGTTTTCGGTAAAACTCTTTTGTAAAATCTCTTGTGAGAGGTTGACTACATAGTTTAGAAACTGAGATGGCTCTGATACCACTTAATTGTCACGCCCCAGACCGCATCTAAGCGCGTGTACAACCGCCGTGTGATTAAGTGATGTCACTCGCAAGTCAACCTCACATAATCACACAAGGCGTTCATGAACATCGTTCACACCATACTCAGTAGTAAACATACATAACAACATCACATCATAGATTGAATGAATAGCGGAAAATATTCAATGGTCAATTATAAGCCACATATGGCAAAACGTAGGCTCGCAGGCCAAAACAATGTAATATTACAAAAGTATCCATGAGCATAGTTTATGATTTAAAATAATAAAGGAAGCACGAACCACGTCTTCCTCTAGATTCTTTTCACCCGTGCAAAGGTGTAGACAACAGGCTCTAGCTTCAACCTGAAATGGTGGGGCCCCCCGAAGGGGTCAGTACAAGTACCGAGCGAGTAGCAAGCTAAATGTAGAGTAACTAACGTTTCAAGTATAAGACCCAAACATAGGGTGATACATATACTTATACTTCCTTACCCCAAGTTACAAAATACATATCATTACTTATATACTCTTGGAAATACCCGACCCGTAGGTCATTGCTTAATTGGAAAAAATAATAGTAGTCAATATCCTTGACTTAAAACCCTAACCCACCCATAGACCTATGAGTGTATAGGACTCCTCCTGTCCAAATCAAATAATCATAAGGACACCACCCGGTCCTGAATTACTAAATAGTAATCTATGAGTTTTGAGGATACACGCCTGATCCTTGGGTACTCCACCCTATATAACCGAGTTTTGAGGATACCGCCCGATCCTTGGGTACTCCACCCTATATAACCGAGTTTTGAGGATACCGTCCGATCCTTGGGTACTCCACCCTATATAACCGAGTTTTGAGGATACCGCCCGATCCTTGGATACTCCACCCTATATAACCGAGTTTTGAGGATACCGCCCGATCCTTGGGTACTCCACCCGACCTATGATCTACCACATATCATACTAGATAGGGCCTATATCATAATCAATAAACAAGACTAGACCAAGTGTTAAGGCCTAAACAAAATCATCCATGCAACTCATGCATTAAAATTAGCATATAGGTAAAGTAAGGCCAAACCGGCGCCGGTCAACTCT
Source organism: Cuscuta europaea (assembly GCA_945859875.1). Lineage (NCBI taxonomy): Eukaryota > Viridiplantae > Streptophyta > Magnoliopsida > Solanales > Convolvulaceae > Cuscuta > Cuscuta europaea. The sequence goes on from CAMAPE010000065.1 coordinate 7,173,873, forward strand.
CGGTTGACCCGCCATTCCAAATCCAATGTGTGTCAAACTTAGTCACAATATGTACTAAGTTATAAATAACTATTTTATGCACATTTCATCTCTAAACATATCACACATATTTTTATGAGCATTTTAACTTCACAAATCATGCATATTTCAATAGTTCACTTCATACAAGCCTAATCACTTTAATTGGCTAATCACATGTTTAATTCATTTAAACATTATTATGAACACACATAACATATACTTAGGTAATCTCATGCTTAACCCAAAAGTTACAAGACATTAAGTCATCCACTCACCTTAAATGCGTTATAGCGTGTTCTACGCTCTTCGGTTGAACTCCGACGGAAGTCCGGCTGAACTCCGGTGAACTCCGGAGAACTCTAGAAACACCTTAGTTAATCTCCTAACATGGTTTTTCATCACAAAACTCATATCAATAAAAATAACCTCCAAAAGATTATTTTCCGGCGAACCGGTCGTTTTGGCTTCTAAATCCGTTCTTGGACTTAGAACCACTTTTCAACCCCTCATTCTACATTTCTAAAAGTGTATAATGATTCTAAGTGTCCTTCATATGATATATATCTCATATGGTGGAGGAAAAGTAAAGGAAAAGTTAATATAAGGTCATTACCTCAATTCTTCTCACTTTTTCCTAACTTTTTCCTTCTTTAAAACTCCCTCCTTGGACCTTCTCTTCTTGAGCTCACTTGGTTATGGAGGAAAATGGAGTTGCAGAGATTATTTCTCTTACTTGGGGTGTGCTTGGCCGAAAATGAGGGGAGAGAGGGATGGGAATGAGCTTTTGTCTCATGAATCCAATGAGTGTAGAATGAGGGTCCACTTTAGGTACCTTTGATGTCATTTCCTTCATATCATAATCCTCTCCCCATATTTCCTTATCCCACCAGCCGGCCAACACTCTATTTGAGTGTCTAAATTCGTGGGTTGTCCCCCACTCATGTGGGAGGTCAACCCTTTTTGTCCCGAAGTGTAAAATCGGTCCCGAAAGTTGTATTTCTCGGACTATTTTAACTATATTTTATTTTATCGGGCCAAATAAAATATATTGTGTGATTTCAATCACTATGGACCTTTAAAATAATTTTAGATACTCCAACTTTAATTTATAAGTCTCCGAAATTCAATTCGGACTGTTATCCGGTAAATTACCAATACCGGTAATTGGGCCTCGTTTGACCAACCGGTCAACTTTAAGCCCTTTCCATGGCCCAACTAGTATATATATCCACCACCATATTCATATTATCTAGACCAAGATGAATATAATATGTGGTCCCGAAATTATCGGGTGGTCCCCACTCCCGATGTGGGCCCCACGTGCCATTCGCTATTCACGCAAAAGTAATAACAAAATTTACAACCTCGTAAATTCATAAATCATTATTCAGGGTTTATTACATGATTTACTAAAAAGTAAATTTACTTGGGGACGGTGTTACACAAGAGTTCTCATTCGTGAAATTTGAGTTTCAAGAAACACAAATCTTTAAAACGGAAAAAGCCTTAACTTCCCATAAGAGTCTATTGATGGGATAAATATTCCCATCTGGAGAGGAGGAATCATCGTTGCCTGTGCGACTAGGCCCACTAGCAGTTCACCACAATCACTGATGATGAGCTTTTTGTGGGCCGGTCACACCTATCCGTTTCCTGCAATTCAATTAGCTTAACCACATACATTCCCTCTGATGAGAATCCTAGGAAGAGGGCTGCTGAAACGCAAGAAAAATTATGCCTTTCCTCACGGCCTAAAGGGACCGATTCTATCTCACTGTGATAGAAGACCAAGCCTGAATAAGCTAAAAAAGTATATGTTATCTTTATTAATTAATGAATGAGTATATATATATATATAACCCAACAACAATACAAGTTGGATTAGGAAACTAAGTCTTGCTTGTGTTCAACTAGCTAACGGAAATTAGAAAACTAGGAATATTAATACTACTAGGAAACTAAAAAGTAATTAATTAAAAGAATGAAGACTTTAAATAATAAAGTTATTTAGCCTAGAGGACAAGCCCCGTTGATGAGGACAAGACGTTTACTATGTTGATGAATTACCGCCTTGTCCTCATCATTGCCCCCTTCTCGAACTCGAACCTTGTCCTCAAGGTAGAAATTAGGAAATTGGCTCTTTATTATCTCTACTGGTTCCCAATTGGCATCATTATGGTCTAGAGAGACCCATTTCACCAGGGCTTCACGAACAATTCCAGACTTAGTACGCACATCTCGAAAATTGAGAATGTTTTCTGGTTCAAAAATGGGTTCCCCATCTTCCGAATAAGGCGGTAATGTTGTTATTGATGTTGTTGGTCCCACATGCCTTTGAAGGAGTGATATATGAAATACAGGATGAATAGCAACTCAAGTTTGTAAGCGACATCTCCTATTTTTTCCAAGACTTTATATGGCCCGAAGAACATGCATGCTAGCTTTTTGTTTGCCCTACCGAAAACAGAATGTTGGCGAAACGGACGAAGCTTTAAATAAACAAGGTTGCCAACAACAAAATGCACTTCACGTCTACCCGTGTCTGCCAATTGTTTCATTCTGTTGGCAGCCATTACAAAATTTTCTTGCAGTATGCGTATTACGTCATCCCTGGTCCGCAATTGTTTATCGACCTCAGATATTGGTGACTGTCCTATGTTATATGACAGAAGTATTGGTGGAGGTCTTCCGTATAACGCCCACATGAGGAGTCCACTCCACTTTCGAGGGACTTGGTGAGCGAAGCAACGTAAACATTGAGCCAAACACTGATTGACAACTTTTGTTTGTCCGTCGGTCTCAGGGTGGTAGGCCTAACTTGTTTTTAACGGTTTGCCTTGCAATCGAAACAATTCTTTCCAAAAAAAGACTCATAAACACACGATCCCTGCCGCTTACGATGGATTCTGGGAATCCATGCTATCTAACAACCTCCTGTATGAATGTGGCAGCTACATCTTTTGCGGTAAACGGGTGCGCTAAAGCTGCGAAGTGGGCATATTTCGTAAATCGATCAACAATGACAAAAAATGTGTTTTTACCTCCCGACATCGGCAATCCTTCTAAGAAATCCATAGTAACATCTGCCCAAACCGCTGTAGGAATCGGTAATGGGGACATTAGTCCTGCAGGTGCAAGAGAGCTAATCTTGGCGCGTTGACATACTTCACACTCGCGAACATATTGAGAAACTGCTCCTCGCATTCCTGGCCAAGTAAATGTTTGATTTAGACGATTAAAAGTTCGTAACATTCCTGAGTGTCCTCCTGTCGGAGTGTTATGAAATTCATGTATTAGCTTCGTTCTCTAGGACTGATTTCCTGGTATGAGAACCTTCCCCTGGAATAAAATGTGATGGTCCCGGATAGAGGTAAAAGTCTGGAGGGGGGTGAATAGACTTTTAAAGCTTTTTCAACTTTAAAACTTTTCCCTTCTAGATGAGTTGATCTATAATCTTTTGGGAGATTTATAGATGCACAACGGAAGTCTTTAACCTCTTAGATAAATAGTGTATAACACTTTCTTATGATGGATGAAATTTGAGCTTTGTGAGGTGAGCAGTTGGCTTGGGAGTTGGCAAGAAAGCAGGGAACTGCTGAGGCAACTGCTAGCGAAATACTCAATTATGATGACAGTGCACTCAGAATCTTTCTTAGATTTGGAAGAGCTTTCTGATGATATAACAAGGTAGATTAATAATCAATCTTAATGAGAGCAGTGGTCTCAGCAGTGGGGTGGTAACCAGGGAACTGCTGAGGCACCTGTTTAAGTAAAGGTGAAGGTATGGAAAGATTGATTATGTGGAGTTTCTCAGGATGATGTGGGCTTTCTGAAGATGTGCATTGGTCCAAGTAAGTGGGAGTTTTACTGGAGCAGTGGTCTCAGCAGTTGGGTGATATTGAGGGAACTACTGAGGCAACTGCTGGGTTACCACTTTGAATTGCAGTGATTAGTTTGAACAGACTTCTTGGAGATAGAGTTGTGAAGGTCTGGTGAAGTGGAGATGTTCAAAGGAAACACTTTTGCGTGAGCAGTGGGCTGGGCAGTTGGGTAGTCACCAGGGGACTGCTAAGGCAACTGCTATGCCTTAAGTGGGATTTCCTGAAATCTGATGGAACAGACCTTATAGTTGTAATATTGTGAATCTCTTGTATCTCAAAGAAAGCGAGTTATTAAGCAGTAGGATAAGCAGGAGAGTCAATTAAGACTACTGCTTAGGATGCTGCTGGCAAACTACAATCTTTTATGAGAAGTGTTCAGTGTGTGCTTTGTTGACTGAAAATGAATCAACACACAGTATATCCTGGTTCAGAGGTGGTGTAATCCTCCTACATCCAGTCCCACCCTCTTTCAGATGGATTTCACTAATGTATTAAGCCCAATACACTTAGTGCCAATCTAGCCTTGACAAATCTGGCCTAGATTGAAGGTGTTTCACGAGGAGTACAACACCACTCCAAGCTACTCAATCCTTTAGGTTTTTCTCAATTGATCCAGTGGGGATCAAAAGGTACTCCTGACCTATCTAACCACACTCAGGCCGGGAACAACTGTCCTCCTGAAGTGTTTACAACAATATCTGATGGGTTTACAAGAAAGATCTAACCTCAACTAGGAACTAAACTTCTATGATTTAAGCAATGAACACTTGATACTAAGAAGTTTAGTGAAGCAAGAGTCTAAGCAGAGAGTCGTGGATAGAATAACACTTTTTCTTTTGCTAGATATTTCTTGAATGCTCAATAGAAGTATCTCTCTACTTAGGATGCTCAAGCTTGGTTAGAAACTTTGGTTTCATCCTCTATTTATAGGCTTTTTGGCTGATCAATCTTATTCGTTGGTTAGAATAGATTGATCTCTTCCGTTGAATATTGGCGAGGATGATTTGCTCTTCGTCTTCTTGTGTTGGAGCTTGATTCTGGACGTGTATTTTGTCTTCAATAATTCAGCCACTGAAGTATCCCTTCAGAGGCAGTCCCATGTGTGCACTTCAATGCTCTAGACCCCAGTACTTGATCAGCATTAACTGCCGGCAACGTTTGTCTTCAATAATTTTGGGCACTGAAGTATCTTCTATGTGTGCGTCCCATGCTGCCGCCCTCAGTACTTGATTCGGTATTAAATACTGGTCAAGATTTGTCTTCAATCATGTAAATTCAATGTATATGATTTTTGAACCTGTTTTCTTTTTGTGACATTTAATTAATCTTTGAGCTAAATAATATTTGCCGGTAGGATCTAAATATCCTATGAAGGTAAATAAAAATTACCTTATTGCATTTTTACTTTTCCAGTAATATTTTTTTAGTCTAAAAAATTGTACATTTACATTTGTCACTTAAATTTGAATGCTATAAAATGAGACACAATGTACACATGCAAAGTATAGTGTCATCATCAAAATCTATCAAAATTGGGTACTAACAATTTCCCCCTTTTTGATGATGCCAAAACTATACAACACAAGAACCAAATATGTTTATCGATTTTCATTGAATTTTTGCACATTGTTCTAAAGTCTAGAGTACAATAGTTTATAGTCAGTTTCAGACTTTTGATCTATCTTAGTCTTCTCCCTCTTTTGCTTTCTTCTTGGTTTCCTCCTTAGCCTTGGCTTCTTCAGCTTTCCTCTTTCTGATTTCCATTTCTTCTTGTAGCCGCTTGTTCTTCATTCTGGTTTCAGCTGCTTTCTTGGCTGCTAGGGATCTTTTAGATGAGGGGCCTACTTGTGTTGTCCTTTCCCCCCTTTTGGCATCATGAGCAGGGGTCTTTCTTTCATCGAACAATGCTTCTATCTCTGGATCAGAAACAGCTTCTTCTCGTGCTCTCTTTGATGGATCTAAGCCATATACCTTGATAGATAATGCTTTGATGTAGTTGTTGAGGTCCAGCAGATCTGTTCTTACCTCATCTCTGACTTCATTTTCAAACCCTTGAACCCTTTGGTTAGTTGTCTCCAAATTCTGGCCCAGTCTTTGAAGGTCTCTTCCATGCTTTAGGAATGCCTCTTGTGTGGCTTGGTGAAGGTCAGTGAGGTGTTTGGCAACATCAGTTCGTGTTTGACCAATTGCCTCAGAGTGTTCAACTTGCTTTGTGACCAACTTTTGTGAGAGATGGAGAATAGCAGGAAGCTCCTTGGTCTTGAGGTGTTGTATGAACTCCTCATGTGCCTGTATTGTTAGAAGGGCCTGCTCAAGGTTGGGGGGAAGATTAGGAAGAGCAGGTACCTGAGCAGAGACCTCTGTCGTTAGCTGGGAGGCACCTGCTTGACCGGAGGCAGCTGCTAGCTCTTGTTTTCTTAGTTCTTTGAGGGATTCTACAATTTGATTCTCTAGTTCTTCATCCCTGGCTTTCAAAGCTTCAAGCTCTTTGTGAATTGCCTCCATTTGAGCAGGTTGCTGGGATAGTTGGATTTGCAGCTGTGCCTTTTGTTCGGAGTTGAACACTTGCTGAATCATGAGATTGCTTTTGAGATGGCAATGAACTTCAGCAAACCTCATCTCTAATAGTTCATCAAAATGTTTCTTCATCTTGATTAGCCGTTTGTGCAACCTAACCTCAGCATTGCTTACAAATTTTATGGTTTCCCTTCTTTCGTTGATGAAGACCTCTGCCAGTGTAGGAGTGTCTTCTTCACCATCATGCTGAATTTAATCTTTGATCTCATTTGATGTGGCAGGCTGCTCAGGCGATGTATCTTGGTGGGGTTCCAAGTTGAGATCTAACATAGCAGTCCCCTGCTGGATGGTGGCAACTAGGGCTGCACATCGGGCGGGTTGGGTCGGGTTTGCTATAATTTTTGGGCCTACCCAATTTATTCGGGTTAGCTATCAACCAACCCGCAATATGTAAAATTAGTTGGTAAACCATGCATGAACGGGTCGGGTAGGGTCGGGTAAACAAAAATAAAATCATGTCGGGTACGATCCTTAATGCACTTATGAAGCATTTAGGATTTTACGGTTTTGTACTTCTATTTTGTGAACTGTGAAGAAAAAGTAAATACAAATCATGCATTTTTTTTCTTGATAACAAAAAAACAGTTTTACACTAATCAATAATCATGAATTCATGACAGGTTGAAAAACATCCAAAACGCTTTAGGATAACTTTAGAATTCTTGAAAAACAGTTTTACAACAACATAATTTTTGTACATGTTATACTTTAGGATCCTAAAACGCTTTTGGATTATGGTCATTTTTCAAAACTTCTGTTTTGTATCAGCAGTCAGATGGGGAAAACAGCAAGCCATTATTTGGCTAAGTGGGACTAACTGAATCAGCAGTCAGATGGAGAAAACAGAAGGCCATTAAGCAAGAAAGCAAGTATATATATTAATTCATCCATTCCTAAAAAACTAGTGAACTGGCAGATAATTTTAACTTCACATCATATGGATAGAGCAAAAGTGAAAAGCTCAGTTAATCATTAAAAAAACACAATGAACTAATCAAAACTTATAGTTGAACTAATCAAAGAAGCATTCTGAATACATAAATCATAGATGGAGAAACAAAAATAAGCCTGCAAAACATTTGATTAAATTAATAGCCAAAGAAGAAGTTCAGAGATGCTTGTAACAGTAAGCAAAAAAACAAGCACTACTGAAGATAAGTGCAAAAGCATAAAAGCCAGTAAGCCACAAAAGCATCTCCATAATTGAGATAATCCAGTTTTAATAAGCAAAAAAAGAAAAATCAAAACAATCCATCCATGTGTGCTGCAGCAAAAAAACAATGATGTTCAACATCCTCTAGCTCCAACATCTCCAGAAAATGCTTCACCATTGTCAACCAAAGAAGATCCACCTGAAAAGAAAAAACACAATTTAGATATCACTTTAAATAAAACATTAAATTTAAATTCAGAATGTTAGATATAATAAATACCTAAATCTTCAATATCATATGCCTCCATCTTCTCAAGGTCTATGCTTTCAGCAGGAAGAGAACCTCGAAGCCAATTTTGAGTGCATATCAACTCTTCCACTGTCTTGGGACTCAATGAGCTCCTAAATGGATCTAAGATTCGGCCACCAGTGCTAAAGGCTGACTCAGAAGCTACTGTTGACACGGGAATAGCCAGAACATCTCTTGCAATTTGTGAAAGAACGTTGAACTTGGAACAGTTTAGCTTCCACCAAGATAATAGATCAAAATTATCAATTGTTGGATCTTCAACTGGATCTGCCAAGTATCTTTCAATCTCATTCTTGAAATCATTTTCATTCTTCTGCTTCATCTTTTGAGAAAAAGAGCCCCATAGATAGTTTCTCCCTTCCAGACTATCATCAGCACTCATACCTGCAATTCCTTCACCATGGTTGCTATCTTTTACCCCATTTTCCGACCCGAAACCACTATAGAACTCAAATAAACGATACAACGTATCTTTCACCTTTTTAGGGAAGATTTCATGAACGGGAGATCCTTGATCAAAAAGGTAGCTAAAGCAGTGAGTCAAGTATTCCACTTTAAACCTAGGATCAAGTACTGGCGCCACCAACAGAATACAATTAACATTATTAATATCCCCCCAATACTTATCATATTTTTTCTTCATGCTAGCAGCCATCTTGGAAAGTAGAGAGCCCTTATGATTGCTTAAGTATGTGAGCTGACAAATCAGAAAACAAAGAGTATTTTCATTATTATCATATAAAACTTGAGAAGTAGATAAAAAGAAGTAAAAAATGCATAATATGAAAGTATATACCTGACTTTGCATTTCACATAGCTCATGGAAGTAGGCATTTGATGTGATATTTAAGGTTGCACTAAACTTCAATGTAGTGTTATAAAACCCTTTCAGAAACTTGACAAATACTGCTGCATTCTCCCAATCAGTGTAAGTTGGAGGGCCTTTCTTTTTTTTTCCCACCTTCCTCCTCACCAAAATAAGACAAATACTTGTCATCTTCATCTTCATACCTCTCAAATGCATTTTGAAATTTAATGGCTGATTCCAACATTAGGTATGTAGAGTTCCACCTAGTGGGTACATCTAACACTAACAGCCCATTGAACTCAATTTTTTCCCTCTCAGCACATGCTTTAAATTTTGAAAGTCTAGCTGGAGAACTTCGGATAAACCTCACCGCATTACGAATTGCAGAAATCGAATCATGAAGGTCTTTTAATCCCTCACTCACAATTAGGTTAATGATGTGAGCACAACACCTAATATGCATAAACTCCCCTCCCAAAACAGAACCTTTCCAGCCATTCAATTTTCTTTTCAAGAATGCAATCATAGTGTCATTAGAAGAGGCATTATCAACTGTAATTATTAAAACTCTATCAATGCCCCAATCATGCAAACAAGATTCAATGACCTTACCAACTAACTCCCCCTTATGACTAGAAATTTGACAAAAGTTTAAAACTTTTTTACACAAATTCCATTCAACATCAATGTAGTGAGCAGTTAAGCACATATAGTTTATATTTTGCAAAGAGGTCCAACAATCTGTGGTCAAGCATACTCTCTGGTTTTGCTTCTTTAGCTCAGCCTGGAGTTTTTTCTTTTCATCAGAAAATAGCTTATATACATCCCTAGCAAGAGTCATACGAGAAGGGATAACAAATCTAGGCTGCATTACTTGACAGAACTTCATAAATCCTTCACCCTCAACAAATCTAAAAGACAATTCATCCATGACAATCATTTTTGCTAAAGCTAGTCTGCAATTATCTTTATTGAATCCTACAGCAGTCAGACCACCATTTCCAGCTATGTCAAAGCTCAAGCATTTTTGTTTCTTATCCTGGACTTTGTGTGGATTTTTTTTACATTGATGCTAAAAATGAACTTTCATGCTACTAGTACCATGCTTCCTACTGTGACATTTGTATTCTGCTCCACAATAGTTGCAAGAGCACTTAGGGTCTTCTGGATCCCTCCCCGGAATGAGAGTAAAATGACTCCAAAGGTAACATTTTTTTTCCCTGAAGATCCTTTTTCTACCTCAACATCACTGACTCGAACGGGAGGGGGGGTTTGATTCTCAGAGGGGGTGAGATTTGCAGGGCTGGGTGTGTCTATTGTTTCTAAGCTTAAATTAACTGAATCAGACACATCAAGTGAATCCATCTACACAAAAATAATGAAAGAAATTCCTGAATTATATGAAATAAATAATAATTAAGAAAAGAATAAAATTGTAAACCAACTAAGTGTCGGATTCACGAAGCATATGGGTGGGTACTGGGTGCATACCTCTTTTCGTAGCTCACTGATCAACTCTTCTTGAAGGATCCTGAGTTCTTGAGTCTTGACTGCCAGAGAAAGGATGAAAATCGAACTAGGGGCTTAGGGCTGTTGGATGCATATAAATAGGTAAAACATCCTGAGCCTATTACGAAGATTGAAGCTCTCATATTTTGAGAATCGAAGGGTCGAAGCAAATTAAAGTTTGAGAGCATCGAAGAGGTGGGAATCGGAAAGTTGCCAGAGAACAAAAAATCCGGGCCGCCTCTACATATTCTGAAATTCGGACTTAGGGGCTTAGAGAGTTAGAGGAATAGAGGCACATGTACGGAAGTTAATTTAGGCGGCCGGGTCGGGGGGTTATCGGGTTTTTCATGGGAATCCCGCAACCCTACCCAAATGTACGGGTTTTTAAAAAATAAACCCACAACATTTTTTATGGGCCCAATAACCGACTAAAGTCGGCCGGGTAGGGTCGGAGCGGCCGGGTTTTGCGGGTTCGGGGAATTTCTGTGCAGCCCTAGTGGCAACTAGCAGCTTTTGGGGAGCTTTAGAGGATTCTCCTCCTCCTTGGGTCTCCATTCTGGATTTCTCAAGGGCTTGCCTGAGTTCTTTATCACTTGAAGAGGAGGAATGGATGATTTTCTTACCTCTTGAACTAGGAGGTCCCTTTGGTGCATCGTCAGCATTATCGTCATCATTATCCAGATCATCATCACTTGAATCTTCAATTGCATCCTTGGCAGTGAGCTGCTTCCTTTTGATTGTATAGACCTGGTTGATTTTTAGTAGCCTTGTTGCTTCTGCCATGTCATCAGTCCCAAGCCACTCCACCACAAACTCTTCTTCGTCGATTAAGTGTGCTATGGTTTCAACTTGATGGAGGATTCTTGAGAGCTTCCATGATCTCCATGCCTTGACTCTGGCAAATTCTGCATCTAATTGCTCTAGAGGAGTCAGGACAGGTGAGGCCATTGCTGGTGATTGAGGAACCTGCTCGTCTAGAGGAGCCATCTGCTCGCTGAAAGGAAGGGCATGCTCTGTTTCTAGAGGAGCCATCTGCTCTTGTTCAAGGGGATCCACCTGCTCTCCTAGTTGAGTTATCCTGGGGATAAGTATGGAAAGGGGAAGAGCAGAGCTGTTGCTTCCATTTGAAGAGTTAGAAGAGGGCTCTGCTCCTTCCTGAATAAGTTGAAGAGGAGTGGCTACTTCTCCTTGAACCATTTGTAAAGATGACGCTGCCTCTTCGAATTCTTATTGGAGATTTCTTGTTGCTGGTTTTGATCTCTTTGATTGGATTTCAGCACAGCCTGATCTTGGTCTTTTTGCCAGCTTGGTTTTGATTCGGGTGAACTCAGTTTGGAGGGACTCATGAGATTTGAGAGTATCATCCTGCTTTTTGATTTCTGGGGCCCCTGCCTTGGAGGTCTGATGAAGAAATTTCCTCCAGGTGGTGGGTTCTTTAGTGGTTCCTAAAACTCCCTTTCTTTTTAGGATTTCTCCAATCAAAAAACTGTACCCTACCCATGGGAAGGTGTGGTCTTTTCTTCTTTTTTCGTGAGATTTGTTAACGTACTCTTGAAGTTGGTTGTGGACGTACCTGGTCCAGTTGTGAGGGATGCCTGAGATGATTGTGGCTAATGGTACTGCCCTTTTTGCATTGATCTCATCTAAAGCAGTGCTTTTGGTGTTGATGCATTTATATAGGATGTCAAGTAGGAGGGAGTACTCAGGAACCATCATTTTCTTCTTGACCTTGAGGGTTTTGGTGTTATGAGCGCTTGGAATGAATACAATTTCCTTGTAGCTTTGTTCATCGAAATTGAGTTCTTCCACCATTGGGGCCTCATCTGCATGTAGGGAGAGCAGTGTTCTGATGTCCTCTTCTTTAATTTCAACTGGCCTTCCCTTGATGACCGATTTAAGAGTCCCTTGTTGAGAGTTGAGGTAGTATTCGGCCACCACTTCTGGGTAGAAACAGGGGTATGGGTAGGTGGCCATTTTCATAAGCCCTGTTGATTCTAGCTTTCTGGGTAGTGCTCTCATAAGATCAGGGTTCTCGGCTCTTTCAATGATTTTTGGGGTGTTTAATATGGAGCCAGTGAAGATAGATTTGGAGATTTGGATGTGCGAAGCCATTTGTGTATGTAGATTGTGTGTATGTGAGGAATTAAAGGTAGTGCGGAAGAAGGCTTTTGAGAGTATTAAGAGAGAGTTGAGAGGTTTAGAATTGATAAGAAAGAGATTGCAAAGTGAAAGTGTGAAGGGTTTGTACAGAGGGAGTATTTATAGGCTATCGGGAACTAGCCGTTAGAATATAGCCGTTGGAGAATACAGCTGGTCTTTTCAGCATTAACTGTGTTCACACTGGTAGCAGGGGGCTCATTTTTCAGTAGATTTTTGATGATTTCTGAGAACAAGAGGTACCTTGTTGGAATCCTTGATATTAGGGGATCAAGATGATGTATGTCACTTGTTGAGATTCCATGTACATTTTTCAGAAATCGAGCCAACTGCTGGCCTGAATCAGTGCTCTGCTCCTGAAGCAGTCACCTGCTGGCAGGCACCTGCGCGAATTTTTGAACCAGTGTCTTTACCTCCGTTTGCTTTCCTTCTCTTTCTAGTCCTTTCCCTCCTTTTTGAAAAAGTATATATATCCAATTCCTCCCTTTATACAGGTAGCAGTGGGCTAGTAGCCAGTCGCCTGCTGAGCCCACTGCTTGCTAGGATGAAGTCAACTGCTGAGCGATTTGTTCGAATTCTCACTCCTTTTCTTCTTTCTAGAGTTTCTGGTGAATCATAGCTAATTCTACTTTTGGACATCTCCTTCTGTTATCCAGAACGTTGACCAGTCTCTGCCATATTGTTTTGTTTTTATTGAACAAATCCCACCTGATCCTCAGAGTTAGTCAAGTCATCTGGTTTCTAGAGTTTGTCAATTGGAGTTAACTAGTTTGCAAGTGAAGCATAGAATACTCTTGGAAGAATAAATAGTATTTCAGGAATCATTTCTTTGTAGCTCAATCATCCTGTGGGCTCGTTTGGTAGTTACCCTGCCGAGTTATTGTAAGTATCAAGAAGTTGTAGCAGTGGGCTTCTTTATTAGGCACCTGCTGAGCCTAGTGCTACTGAAATTCAGTCACCTGCTGTGCTCACTGCTTGGATATTGATTTCTTCTTTATTGAAAGTCTGAGATAGACTTTCTTGGATCTTGATGCTTCATTTCTTGTTGATTCTGGATAACTTACCTTTGGCAGGTGGCTGCTCCTGAGAGTTCCCCCTCAGCAGGTGGCTAGGAATTCCCCCTTGTTTTTGGAATCAAGTTCCCCCTGGATAGGTGCATGGGTATTCCTGATTTGATCATCATTCCAAGCTCTTGTCATGATGTTTGAATCTAGCTTCATTCAATGGCTTGGTTGATGTGGGAACATTGTGGAGTTATGTTCCATTTGTAGTCCCAAGAAATACTTCAACTCTCCTTTTAAGCTCACCTCAAAGTAGGCTTGAGAGTTGAAAGATTTAAGAAGTGTGTGGGGACCTTCTACAATAGTGTCTTGTCTACTTTCCTTTGATGAACCCATATTTCACCATATGCTTAGAAATTGTATCATACCCTTCATTTGGAGTTTGCTTGACTCCAGAGAATGATTAAGTTTGAATACTTCATCTCTTATCAATTTCAAATCAAGGGGACTGCTCCACGTAGTCCTCCTTTTCTAGTAGACCGTTTTTAGGAAGGCAATTTCCACATTCAGCTTGTAGATTGTGAATTTTCTTATGGGCAACACATTTTCAAGGATGTTGGGTAGATGATGTTGTAATGGACCAGAATACGTTGATCACTTCTGGTGCTAGCTACAGAGTTGGAGCACTTCTGATGAGACCAGAATACTTTATCAGAGGTTGAGATGTTCTGTTCAAGAGTTACCAGAGATCCTCCTCAGAGAAAACCTCAACAGAGAACCTTATCAGAGAACCTTAACAGAGAACCTCATCAGAGAACCTCAACAGAGAACCTCATCAGAGAACCTCATCAGAGAACCTTTGAACAGAGATCCTCTTGGGTCTTAAGGTCAGATAGAGAAGCAACTCTGATTCTGATAGTAGGACGTTACTGGGGCGACTTTGGGCAGGGGTTTTATCAAACTCTAGTCCTTCTTCCTTGCAGTACCCTCTGGTCACCAATTTTGGTGTATCCTTAACAATGATGCCTTCCTTGGTTACTCTTTTTGTTCCTATCATACGTTGATGATAGGGTCTGTATTCAAGATTCAGGGATTGTTCCTTTTGAATTTGCTTGTATCCAGTCAGATGTTTGTAGGGCTTCTTCAATCCTTTTGGGTTCTGTTTGAGAGGAGAAGCAAATATTGCTTCTTTCTGGATTGATGATCTTGTGTGAACCCTTTGGATCAATATTTTGATGAGGAGGATGCTGGTTGAATCATCTTGTGTCAGATGTTTGAATGAATTGAGTTACCTGCTCATCCTCCTCTTTTTCTTTACAGTCTTCTGGTAGAGTAAGAGGATTAGAATTATTAAGCCTTGTGCTTAATTCAGCTGGAGCGTCTTGAGGAGTTGATTTTTGAATGAGTCAGCAGCTCACAGTGTCGTATATTTTGAGTCAACTGCTGGCAATGATCTTTCATTTGAGTCACCTGCTAGCAGTGGTCTGTTCTTTGATTGTATTTTCCAGCTCCTTTAGTTTCTCCTTTATCTTTCTCATTCCCAAAGGTTTGGGTCCTTCTCCAGATCTAGTATTGACAGTAGACATCTGCTGTCTGTCATGTGCATGGAGCAGCTTGAATATTTATTTTTGTAAGTTGGCTGCTCCAGCACCTTCCCGTATTTGTCAGTTTTGAGTAGCAGCCCACAAGTTGGTGGGCATCTTCCCTTGAATGCGTTTGGGCAACCATACCAATTTAGAACCATTTGGATCTAAGCTGATGGATCTATAGCCATTCTGAGGATTGGCTATATGTTGATGAACATTATTCCTTATAGGGGAGGAATATGTGTAATTGTAGGGATCGGCTTTTTCTTTGGAATGCAGTTGGTCCTTTTGATTGGTTGGTTTTTTTGGAAGATGGAATTGTAGGGAAGTTTGGATTTTGGTCTGCGAGAGGATAGGTTCCTTTTATTTGACAGAGTTTGGGAGTGGGAGTTTTGTTGGTTTGGTTTTCTTGTTTCTTGTAGATCTGTGGTGGGTTTTGTGATAGGAGAGCATTTGGGAGAGTCTTTCAATGATTGGGATAAAGGTGTGTATCCTGATCCTGTGTTCTTCCAGTTTTGAACTTCCTCAATAATAGGGGTAGTGAAGGAGCTCAGCCTTTCTTTTAAACTGATGTTTTCGACTTCAAGAAGATTTTTCATTTTAATTACTTAACCCATTTGTGCTTGGGCTATAATCAAATTTTCTTGAAGCCTACAGTTCTCGTTCATTAAAAGAAGGTGATCCTTATGAAAATTTTCAAGTTGATGGAGTAGAGCTTCCATATCAACACTGGAATTGCTAGAATCATATGAGCTACTTGAGGAGCAGGATAATACCTCATCATTGTCATTTTCATTCAATCTGGCCATGGGATGGTTGTGGAAGGAGCTATCAGTTTGGTGCATTCCAAAGAGGCAAATCAGGGCCTCTTTCTTACTTTCTGATGAGCTGCCTTCATCACTTGTACTGCTTTGATCATCTTCTGATTGGGTCACTGTGAGCTCATCCCAGATATCCTTGATTATCCAGTCATCAGATTGGTTCTGATTGAACAATAGATTCTTTGTATGTTGCCTTTCCATTCTTAGAAAGTGTT
The DNA here is from genome assembly GCA_945859875.1 of Cuscuta europaea. Lineage (NCBI taxonomy): Eukaryota > Viridiplantae > Streptophyta > Magnoliopsida > Solanales > Convolvulaceae > Cuscuta > Cuscuta europaea. Next base: position 7,189,912 of record CAMAPE010000065.1, read on the forward strand.
TGGGAAGAATAGTGGTTTGGGATCTTTAGTTCAAATTAGTCAGAGACTGACTCTAGGAACACTCCGCTCTGATACCACTTGATGGTCCCGGATAGAGGTAAAAGTCTAGAGGGGGGGGGGTTGAATAGACTTTTAAAGCTTTTTCAACTTTAAAACTTTTCCCTTCTAGATGAGTTGATCTATAATCTTTTGGGAGATTTATAGATGCACAACGGAACTCTTTAACCTCTTAGATAAATAGTGTATAACACTTTCTTATGATGGATGAAATTTGAGCTTTGTGAGGTGAGCAGTTGGCTAGAAAGCAGGGAACTGCTGAGGCAACTGCTAGCGAAATACTCAATTATGATGAGAGTGCACTCAGAATCTTTCTTAGATTTGGAATAGCTTTCTCATGATATAACAAGGTAGATTAATAATCAATCTTAATGAGAGCAGTGGTCTGAGTAGTTGGGTGGTAACCAGGGAACTGCTGAGGCACCTACTTAAGTAAAGGTGGAGGTATGGAAAGATTGATTATGTGGAGTTTCTCAGGATGATGTGGGCTTTCTGAAGATGTGCATTGGTCCAAGTAAGTGGGAGTTTTACTGGAGCAGTGGTCTCAACAGTTGGGTGATATTGAGGGAACTGCTGAGGCAACTGCTGGGTTACCACTTTGAATTGCAGTGATTAGTTTGAACAGACTTCGTGGAGATAGAGTTGTGAAGGTCTGGTGAAGTGGAGATGTTCAAAGGAAACACTTTTGCGTGAGCAGTGGGCTTGGCAGTTGGGTAGTCACCAGGGGACTGCTAAGGCAACTGCTATGCCTTAAGTGGGATTTCCTGAAATCTAATGGAACAGACCTTATAGTTGTAATATTGTGAATTTCTTGTATCTCAAAGAAAACGAGTTATTAAGCAGTAGGATAAGCAGTAGATTCAATTAAGACTACTGATTAGGATGCTGCTGGCAAACTACAATCTTTTATGAGAAGTGTTCAGTGTGTGCTTTGTTGACTGAAAATGAATCAACACACAGTATATCATGGTTCAGAGGTGGTGTAATCCTCCTACATCCAGTCTCACCCTCTTTCAGATGGATTTCACTAATGTATTAAGCCCAATACACTTAGTGCCAATCTAGCCTTGAAAACTCTGACCTAGATTGAAGGTGTTTCACGAGGAGTACAACACCACTCCAAGCTACTCAATCCTTTAGGTTTTTCTCAATTGATCCAGTGGGGATCAAAAGGTACTCCTGACCTATCTAACCACACTCAGGCCGGGAATAACTGTCCTCCTGAAGTGTTTACAACAATATCTGATGGGTTTACAAGAAAGATCTAACCTCCAACTAGGAACTAAACTTCTACGATTTAAGCAATGAACACTTGATACTAAGAAGTTTAGTGAAGCAAGAGTCTAAGCAGAGAGTCATGGATAGAATAACACTTTTTCTTTTGCTAGATATTTCTTGAATGCTCAATAGAAGTATCTCTCTACTTAGGATGCTCAAGCTTGGTTAGAAACTTTCGTTTCAGCCTCTATTTATAGGTTTTTTGGCTGATCAATCTTATCCGTTGGTTAGGATAGATTGATCTCTTCCGTTGAATATTGGCGAGGACGATTTGCTCTTCGTCTTCTTGTGTTGGAGCTTGATTCTGGACGTGTATTTTGTCTTCAATAATTCAGCCGCTGAAGTATCCCTTCAGAGGCAGTCCCATGTGTGCACTTCAATGCTCTGGACCCCAGTACTTGATCAGCATTAACTGCCGGCAACGTTTGTCTTCAAGAATTTTGGGCGCTGAAGTATCTTCTATGTGTGCGTCCCATGCTGCCGCCCTCAGTACTTGATTCGGTATTAAATACCGGTCAAGATTTGTCTTCAATCATGTAAATTCAATGTATATGATTTTTGAACCTATTTTCTTTTTGTGACATTTAATTAATCTTTGAGCTAAATAATATTTGCCGGTAGGATCTAAATATCCTATGAAGGTAAATAAAATTTACCTTATTGCATTTTTACTTTTCCGGTAATATTTCTTTAGTCTCAAAAATTGTACATTTACATTTGTCACTTAAATTTGAATGCTATAATATGAGACACAATGTACACGTGCAAAGTATAGTGACATCATCAAAATCTATCAAAATTGGGTACTAACAAAATGCACCCATTCCGAACTTCATAATCTGCCACTTCAACCTCTTTGTTTAATACTCCATATTTTTGAATGAATTTCTTGCACGCAAGTGTCTTCTTGAGTTAGTGTTCGTATTTCGTACCAAACCTCCGTTGGGATCTTGATATAGCTGTAAGTTTGGCCCCATTTTCAGGATGCTCCCGTCGAGACAAGGCATCTGCAACTTTATTGGTGGCTCCAAGTTTATAGGGTGATTTCCCTATATGGGAAAACGTTACATCTAGTTCCAAAATACGGGATTTTTTCGTGAGTTTCCCAAAATAAGGAAGTCGGAAGTGGGGATTCCGACAGGGTTCAGTTGTTTCCATAGTCGGAAGTCTCCATTCCGACTGGAGAATTAGGCTTTTGCATTTTATGACAAAGTCAAATAATGGTGCTTTTAATTATCTTTATCAATTTTATACCCATATTATCAATATTTTACATATTACATGTTCACAAGGTAATAAACACGTGGACACTTTCAAAAAGGGTCAACACGTGGACCACTTGGAGTCTTATTATTTTTTTAAAACAAGAAATCATAATAACTTTTTTATTTATAATTTTATTTATTTAAAAAATATAATGCATGTGTAATTTTAAATATAACTTATCGCATGACTATGCTAGCAGCTGCTCCCTCTGTCCCGCTAAAATTGTCTCATCTTTCTATTTTGGGATGTCACACTAAGACATTTTTATATCAAAATTGGTAAAATTTGTGTTGTTCTAAATCATAGAGACCAGACATTTATCATGATGGACCAGACTAGTTCAGACCAGACCAGTTTAGACCATCAAATTTCAGTCACAAGAAAACATCCTAAAACCACTATTTCTATACTTAACATTTAAGTATTTATTAATTTATAAATAATTCTGTATTAAAACCAATATTTGAATAACAATTTTAAAACGTTATATGAAAACCAATATTTTATACATAAAAACGTAATTAAGATGTTTTAAATTCCATCGGTTTCTAATATGGCCAACAACTTTCACTTGCATATAAATATATATGTTCGGCCAAGATAGCTTGCCAAATGAAATATAAAGATTAATTTGAGCTAAGCACCCCCCAATATTTTTACTCTGCTGGATTAATATTATTTTTACTCTCGTTGTTCTGTTACTGACTTACGGCAAAGAACTCGTTTTATCTTAGGGAAATGTTTTCATTAGTCGGAAATACTTTCTTGAGGACAGCGTTTACGCGACTCGAGCTATATTATTTTTCTAACGTTTTTTGCAGGTTTATCCAACTGAATTCTACCAACAGTAATTAGTCTTATTTTGGAAATAAAAACATAGCAATTCTATTTTGGAATTTAGAATCCTTTTTATTTAGTCCTATTTCGAGTAATATTCTCTAATAAAAATCACTTCCATATTAACTTTATATAAAACAATATTTTAATGAAAACGTAAATCTCCTTCAAAAAAATGAAAACGTAAATAATGTAATATACTCCACTAAACCACTGTTTATAAATAATGTAATAAGGACTATTAAAATTCCTTATGTGTAGCCTCTGTTTTGGAATTATTCATCTACCACTAACCCACCCAGTCGGATTCCGCTTTTCCGACTACAGGGGTTTCTCTATTCCTTTTCGACGCCCTCCTCCAGTCGGAAGCACAACTTCCTACTCCCGTATATTCTTACCCTAAACGGAACTCCCGTACAAAAAATTCCCGTGCTTTCATCCTTTCCTCTACAACAAACGCTTTGATTTCCACTGAAGTTTGACTATTTGGCCAAAACTTAGCCGGGCCTGCAGATTAAAAGAACCACAGCTCAGGAGTTAGCTTCAAGTGCCTTTACTATATATATTGGGAGGCTAAACACCCGTTTGGCGATTCCTAGATGGTTCATTTCCGACTGTGTCCACTTATCCGATCCCTATGCTTCAAGTGCCTTTAATTTTTATCTTTTAATCGTAAAGTTGGACTTTATACATTATTCACCTATTCTATTTTGACTATATTTAATTTATTAATGTGTTCTAAATTAAATTTTTAAATTTTTTTGTTAAATTCTTCTAATTTTAAAATTTGAAAATCTGAATTTTTTAATTTTTTTAATAATAAAAAATGAAAGATATTGATGATCAAATTTGTGTGTTGCCAAACGTAAAAAGTGAATTGTTTCAATTAAAAAAGAATAAAAGAAGTATTATCCATCATGCATTCATGCTTACCATCTATCGGAAACTTTTCTCTAGACATCATCGTACTATATACAAACTGAAGTGAAATTTCAGACACTTTTCCTGCCCAAAAAACCAGGTCAAATACGGGTCAATCGAAATGGGCCGGGGTCTGAAGGGTTTTAGTGTGCATCAGTTCAATTAATTGGTTTTTGTTAAAAAATTTGTGAGTTACGATGAAGACTCGTTTGTTAGAGATTCCTAATTTATGAAATACGTTTCCCCGCGCCACACAATTCAAATCCATTATGCATTAAATGAGGTGGCTGGGGAGATGCACGTTTTTTGATAGGTTTGGGTCCACATTTATGGAATAATTTGCTTTTTGATAAATTTCAAAGTGGTCAAATGCATTATATTCGGGTGGTTGAGCAATTAATGAGATGGTTGAGCATTAAAGAGGTGGTTGAGTGGTTAAGCGTATTACACACTGGATATTTCATCCGAAGACCTTGCAATTTCAAATTCACTATAAATAGGGAGTTAACTTCAAATTCCCATAGACGATGACAATGTTGAAGTTTATTCCTTCAACTTCAAAGGTCTAACAACTTCCTTTGGACTTCGTAGGATAAGTCTCTTGATTGAGAATATTTAGACGACACTAGCAATAAATGGGTTACCAAACAGAATATCTAATGCAGTATCGTCAAATTCTAGTACAACATGAAGCTGTTTTAATGCAACATCGTCAAATCCCAGTCCAACTTGAAATTGTTTTAGTGCAACATACCAAAACATAAAGCCTAGTTCAATATTAAATGCTAATTTAATAGAACATCATAAGATTTAAGTCCTTATGCAACATTAGTGCAACATTAGATGATGTTTTAGTGCAACATCAAAAATGTTAAGCCTCGTGAAACAGTAGAAACATTATAAAATTTAAATTTCGTGCAACATTAGTGCAACATTAGATGCTATTTTAGTAAAACATTATACGCTATTTTAGTGCAACATTAGATGTTTTTTAGTGCAACATTAGTGCTACATTAGATGTTGTTTTAGTGAAATATTTTAAAATATAAATCTTCGTGCAACATTAGTGCAATATTAGTGAAAAATTATGTTTTATTTTTAATAATAGAGTTATCATGTCATTTATCTTTTTATTTTTTATTTATTTTATCTTACGTATCTTTATATCTTTATTGCATTTTTTTAATCTTATCTTATTTTTTCTTTTACCCTTTTTAGCTTCGATTTCAAAACTTTATGTTTGTTTAAATATAATTGTATTCACAAATATCTTGATCAAAGTATGTGTTGATACATGGATTCCTCTGAGGTTAGTTCGAACTTAGACAGAAAGAACCAACCTAAAGAAACCAAAATACTTTAGTGTTTAATGAAACCTTTGAAAGATGGGATCTGTAATAATAAGCAGAAATTTGATGATTTTAAATCTCAAGCAGTCAAGCACACATACCAGCTAGCTCCTTCCCAAGAGCCTGGATTTTCTCTTCTTGTTTCATTTGCCTCTCCTTCAGTAATTGAACCTCTTGCATCAGCTTCAAATAAAAAGTATCAGTTATATACTTTTATGAATAAAAACAGAAGATCTAAATGAAATTATAAAGTATAAATGGAGCAAACATTGATGGAATATCAGGAGCTTCAACAAATGGCTCTTCATGTCTTTCAACATTGTCCTCCTCTGCACACACCTCATTCAGTTCGGTCGAAGAACTTCCACCCACCGATTATTCAGGAACCTAAAGAAATGGTTGAATATTGTCTGCATCTTCTTCAACCTCCTCTACCTTCCATTCGCCAGAATAGACTTCACGAGCCTCAATAAACAGATGAATACTTTCCTTATCTCCTCTCCACAAACCTCATGGAGTTCACTTTAGGTTATTGGAGGTGAAGTCAAAGATTCCCATTCAGAATGCTCTGGAAAGGTTGTAGTTGGACGTGAAAATGCAATCTTCAACAGCTCATATTTGTTCACCATATCACATGATGTGTGATTTTTGAACAGAGAGCTCCATGTTTTCTGTTCAGAGGAAGCATTTTCATCCTTTTGTGGAAGAACATCACTTGTAGGTTTATGGTGATGATAAGGACAGGCATAAGGCTGAGCTGAAGATGAAAACAAGTTGATCATCTTAGCTGTTTCAGAATGGTCCATCTCAAACTAAGAATGGTGTGATTGAGCTTGATCATAGTAGTTGTCAGCAATCACAGGGTAAAACTGGTCTTCCTTCAAAACATAGCAGCTCTCGAACATTCCATGCATATGGGTCAATATTACATAAAAGGGCCCGACCCCACAACCTAACAATTACATTTATGAAACTAAGATAAACGTGAAAACAAATTGGAACTTGCCAAATAAACCTGAAATTCAAAAGTCATAATTAGTGATATCCTCTATAATAAATGTATTTCAAAGTCATCACAAGTCATGACAAATGTTAATGTCTTTGAATGAAATGCATAATTAAAGTCATCATAAAATTATCAATGATATAGTTGATTTTAAAAATAACATAAGATTCTCAATGTGTGCTCAAAATTTTTATTATTTAATCTTCAGGTAGGTAAATAATGATTAAGAAGTATAATTAATAAACTCATCAAATGTTAATCATTTTAAAAAACATTACACGACAGCTAATGCATCTAATTTCATCTATAATTGCTGAAACTACAACGTATATATGGAATTAACAGAAGTTCATAGAATTTAAGTTATATATATAACGTATAAAATTAGTTCAAAACTGATTGGATTTTCGTTTTAGTATCACTAAAATATAATATAAAATACATAATTTAATTTTTTTAGCACATTTGATACTGGCCTAAAATAAGATTATATACTCCCTCTGTCCCGAATTAATTGTCTTATTTGCTTTTGCACAAGTTTTAAGAAAGTGATTGAAAATATAAAAGTTGTAGTTGAGATTTGAGTAGAAAAAAGTGAATTATTATGAGCCACCCATTATTGCCAAAAGAGGAAACAAGATAATTATTTTGGGATGGGCCGAAAAGGAATGCAGGACATTTATTTCGGGACGCAGGGAGTATAACATACATATGTATGTATATGTATATAATACGTGATGGAGTATATGGCCCGGGAACCCCCGGCCCACAGACTCCTACTACTCCAGTAAAGGCCCAACAAGCCCAAGACATGGCGCCCGGAGTGCCAAGCAGCCCACAGCGCACCAGGGATGCCTTCGACCCCCTGGCCGAAGGCCTCTAGACTCTCACAGAACGGGTTTCTCAGGCAAACTAAGAAACTGGGAGAAAACGGCGAAAACAGTAGCCCTCGGCACCAGGAGCCCTCGGTTTGAGGAGCCCTCGGCTCCTGCTCTATAGCCGAAGGCACCTCTCCCGACATAATATCCGCGCCACATGCGTACAGACCACCGTACCCTGTACAGACGTCTCATCCAACAGCCGCATTAAATGCGGCCACATGCGGCTGCCAACGCCAACCAGTTGAGGTGACCTCTCGGCCAATGGCCGCTTGACACGTGTCCCTGTCCGGCATTTATTGCTACTATAAATAGCACCCCCTTTTCCCCGTTGTAAACCACGACATTCATACTGAATACACTCTCTCTCTTACTTACTTATGCTTTGACTTCTCTCTAAGTTATTCTCTGCAATAACCCCTCGGATAAGCTACCCCCCGGATACACTATCCATCATTTGGTGCTCTCGTTGAGAGGTCGAACAATCGAGTAAGAAACCCTCCCCCTTCGCCAAACACCAGCCCTCTACCAAAATGGTGAGAACAACACATACCAACTCCAAAAACGTAGAAGACAAGAACCTGGCCCTCGGCGACGTCAACGCCCCCGAAGCCTCTCACAGGGCTCCCGAGGGCGGTGTCATCGCTGGGTTGGAACAGGCGGCTGTCGACCTACGCCTTCAGATCCAACAGAAAGCCCCCCGATGCCCGCCTCGGCATCGAGGCCAAGAAGAAAAACCGGAGCGATGACCAAGTCAGCCCTCCGGTTCTCACCATCGACGTGCAATCGGCGCTCTCCGCCTTCATCCAAACGCTCACTCAGAACCCGGGTGCCTTCGGCACCCTGGCTCTGGCTCAACCCCAGGTTGGGGAGAACATCATGCTTCCCCCTCTGCCACACCCCTTCGGAAACCCCACCCCTCGGGTTAGGAACGACGAAGGGGTAGTGGCCCAAGATACGTCCTCCCAGGAAGTTCAGTCTCGGGACCGCCACAATGACAACAGAGAAAGGCCCCGCACTTCCGCCCTCAACCGGCTCGGAGGAGGGCCAGACCGCCGAGGGGTCCAAGACCGCCTCGGAGGGAAAGCACTCCAAAGGCCCCAGGAAAGCGGAGGGTCTGTTTCGAGGGCAGACGAGGAGCGTCCCCCTCGGGACAAAGGCAAGGCACCCCTTCATGCCAATGATGCTCACCACCAAATCAACCAGGCCCACTCGGCCCGAGTTCGTTCGCAGGGGGCGGAGACCCTCCCGAAGGATCCCCGGGACGAAATTATTGCGGCCCTCCAACGCCGGCTTGACGAAATGGAGGCCAACAAAGCTCACGCCACCACCTCCACCCCTCGTTCAGACCTCAGATACGAGGCCATGATGGCCAAGATGGAGGAATTACAGAAGAAGGTGGCCGAGGGCTCCGGGGAACCCGTCATCCAGCTCCGGACCCGGACGCCATTTACCCCAAGGGTACTGGCGGCCCGGATCCCAGAAAAATACCGAGGGCAACACATACAGCCCTACAACGGGAAGACGGACCCCCAGGAACACTACAGCAAATATCAGAACATCATGATGATGGTAGGGGCGTCGGACGAATATTTGTGTCGTTGGTTCCTCTCCACCTTAGAGGGGCCGGCATACGAATGGTTCAACCGGTCCCGAGGGCTGCATTGATTCGTGGCAAGAACTCGCCCAGCGATTCTTGACGCAATTTGCTGGGCGACGTCGCACAAGGAAGCACTTCTCCCACCTCCTAACCATACGCCAGAAGAGGGATGAGACCCTTCGGGACTTCCTGGAGGACGGAAGCCGACAAAGTCGACGGTGCTGATGACGGGACCCTCCTGGCCCTCCTACAAACCGTCCTCCGCACCGTCAACTTTTCAAGGAGCCTCATCATCGACCCCCCCGCGACTACATAAGGGCCCTGCAGCGGGGGGATCGATACGCTGAGCCTGAGGAGGTGGAGAAATACCACCAGCATCCAGATCAGCAACCCCTGAAGGCTGACAACAAGAATAACCGAGGGCCGGGGGCTCCTCCAAATCATCCCAAGGCTTCAGGACCCTCTGATGACCGCCCTCGGCAAGCCCAAGCCAAGCCCGGGGGAGGCTATAAGAGCAGCCTCAAGACTTGGGCACAACCCATTCTCCTAGACCGCCCTCGGACACCATTGATGCACCCCGTCAGTATCATCCTTGATTTTGCCGAGGAGAGAGGCCTCGTTGAGCGCGATTCTCGCGCACCCCCGGAGGTACATGCCATCAACCCTCAGTTCCCCTACTGTCGTTTCCATCGGCACCAGGGGCACGGAACCGATGACTGCCATCAGCTAAAGACGGCCATCGAGAGATTGATACAGGCGGGGCACCTGTCCCAATTTATCCAGAGCCCTCGGCAGGAGGGGCCTTCTCATCAGGGACCTCCCCGAGGGCACCACACGAAGGTAAACGCTTGGGTGAACCCGAACACCATCCCCCTTGGCAAGAAGAGGGAGATCTGAAACTTGGAGGAGGAAGAGGAGGAGTACCCCCACTACCAGGAGAAGAAACGCCACATCCTCATGATCACCGGTGGCAATACAGGGGGCGACTCCACCAGCCAGCGGAAAAAGTGGGCTCAATCGCTTTACGTAGGGGAAGTCACCCATATGCCCCCGGTAAAGCGGCTGAGGGAGGAACCCATCACCTTCACCAACACAGATCTGCCTCCTACTTCTTCTCCTCACAGGGATGCCTTGGTGATTCGGACTGAAATAAACGACACCATCATTCACCGAACTTACATTGACACGGGCAGCTCCGTCAATGTAATGTACCTCAGCACCTTCAGAGAGCTGCATCTGGAGAGGGGGTCCCTTCGGCCCATTAAGACCCCTCTTGCCGGCTTCACCGGTGATACTATTGATTCCGAGGGGGTAATAACCCTCCCGGTGATCTTCGGCGACGGGCTCCATAGAGCCCAACTCGAAGTGGAGTTCGTCGTCGTCAACATCGACTGCGCCCACAACATCATCCTCGGCCGGCCAGCCCTCGAGGACCTCGAGGCCATCATCTCCATGAGGCACCTCTGCCTCAAGTTTCCCGCCGAGAGGGGCATTGGCTACTCCCGGGGGAATCAGAAAATCGCCCGCGCCTGCTATCTTCAAGTTACTAAGAAGGTAAGTAAGACGGAATTCCGTGTTGACACCATCACCGGAACCATCGACCAAGATGAAAAAAGGCCGAGGGCTGAACCAGCCGAGGACGTAGAAGACTTTACGCTCGATCCGGCCAAGCCGGAGAGAGTCGTGAAGATTGGAGCCCAGCTCCCTGAAGATCTGAAGACCGGTATCACCAACGCCCTCCGCGCCTACTCCACTGTCTTTGCAGGGGGGCCGGAGGACATGCCGGGAATCAGCCGAAGGGTCATCACCCACCGCCTCTCGGTGGACCCCTCGGCAAAAGCAGTACAACAACGAAGAAGACCCCTCTCGGCCGAGAGAAGGGAATTTGTGAAGAAGGAGGTCGCCATGCTCCTTTCTATTAAGCACATCAAGGAGGTGAAATATCCCTCATGGCTGGCCAACGTAGTCCTCGCACAGAAGCCCCCTACCTTCCGCATGTGCGTGGACTACACCGATCTCAACAAGGCGTGCCCTATGGATCCATTCCCTCTACCAAATATTGATCAACTGGTGGATGAGACCGCAGGGTGTGAGATCATGTCCTTCCTCGATGCCTTCCGAGGGTATCACCAAATTTTCATGCACGAGGAAGACGCCGAAAAAACTGCCTTCATGACTCCCGAGGGCATCTTCTGCTACCTAGTAATGGCCTTCGGCCTAAAGAACTCGGGGGCCACCTACACCCGGATGGTGGCCCGGGTCTTTCAAGCCGTCCTAGGGTGCACCATGGAGGCCTATGATGACGACATGATCGTCAAGAGCAAACAATCTTCCAGCCATGCCGACGACCTCCGGGAAATCTTCGCCATCATGCAAAAATTCAACCTTCGGCTAAACCCGAAGAAGTGCACCTTTGGCGTCCAAGGGGGCAAATTCTTGGGCTACATGGTGAGCCGAAGGGGTATTGAGGCCAATCCCGAGAAGATCCAGGCCAGCATCGACATGGAACCCCCACGCAATGTGAAGGAAGTTCAACGGTTGACGGGCCGCCTGGCAGCCCTCAACCGCTTTCTATCTAACTCAGCGGAGAAGTCTTTACCCTTCTTCCAAATCATGAGGAAGACGGCTGGTTTTCAATGGACTTCAGAATGCCAGGAGGCTTTCGACGAGCTCAAACGATATCTATCTTCATCTCCTGTGCTCTCCAAACCCAAGGTAGGGGAGACCCTCTACCTCTACCTTGGGGTCAGCCCGGCGGCCATCAGCTCTGTGCTCATCCGGGAGGAAGACGGCATCCAACATGCCATCTTCTACGTTAGCAAGACCCTAAGGGAGACCGAGCTCAGGTACTCTCCTGTGGAAAAAACGGTGTTAGCCATCGTTTGGACCGTCAAGAAGTTGGGCCACTACTTTCAGGCTCACCCGGTTCAGGTCCTCACTCATCAACCCCTCGGCGCTCTCATGAGGAGCCCCACCAGCTCCTCCCGCATGGTGAAATGGGCTATCTTCTTGAGCCAGTACAACATTGACATCCGTCCGAGGCCTGCCATCAAGGTCCAAGCCCTGGCGGACTTCGTGACGGAGTGTACCGCAAGGGCAGCCACGGACGGGGAGCCCTCGGCTACCTCGGACAACTGGTGGACCCTCTACACCGACGGCTCCTCCGCGACCAAAGCATGCGGGGGAGGGGTAGTCCTCATTACTCCCGAGGGCTTCAGAGCCTACTATGCAATCCGCTTCTCCTTCAAAGTCTCCAACAACGAGGCCGAATATGAGGCCCTCCTATGTGGCCTTCGGCTGGCTGCCAACATGAGGGCTCGGCAGATCCACATCAAATTCGACTCCAAGTTGGTCGTTGGCCAGATCTCCGAGGAATATGAGGCCAAGGAGGGAAGAATGAAACAGTACAAGGAAGCGGCCAAGGAGTTGCTTAAGGTATTTGAGGCACACTCTCTCACTCAAATACCGAGGGCTCAGAACTCCGAGGCCAACATATTATCTAAGCTCTCGGACGACTCCCCCGAGCACATCTCCAAAATTGCCAAAATTGAGGAACTCAGCCTCTCAAGTATCCATGCAAGCCCCATTATGAACATAAAACAACGCCAAGAGGATTGGATCTCAGATATCACCGCCTTCATCTCCACAGGGCAGCTACCCGAGAATGAGACCCGCGCTAAACTGGCAAAGCTGAGGGCTCCTAGCTACACCATCGAAGATGGAAGGCTCTACAAACGATCTTACAATGGCACGCTACTTCGGTGCCTTCATCAAGATGAAGCCGAGGTCGCAATGGAGGAAGTGCACAGTGGCACTTGCTCAGCTCACCAGGCACCCTTCTCCATGTCCCGAAGGCTCATTCTCCAGGGCTACTTCTAGCCAACCATGGCCAGAGATTGTGCTGACCTTGCCCGGAGGTGCACCGCATGTCAGCATTTCCAGAAAGCCCCCGACAGGCCAGCGGTCAACTATGCCCCCATCAGCACATCTGTCCCCTTTTCTCGATGGGGGATAAACCTTGTGGGCCCTCTGCCGAGGGGTACCTCCAACAACAGATACATCATTGTGGCCATCGACTACTTTACCAAGTGGGTGGAGGCTGAACCCCTCGCCAGCATCACAGAGGCGAAGTGTCGTCACTTCGTCCTCAACAACATCCTCACAAGGTTTGGCGTCCCCCAGCAGATCATCTCCGACAATGGGACACAATTTGAGGCAGCCCCCTTCTGTGCCCTTCTGGAGGCATGGGGCATCAAACACACCTTCTCCTCCGTTGCCTACCCTCAAGGCAACGGGCAGGTAGAGAATGCCAACCGGACCTTGCTCGAGGGCCTCAAAAAGAAGCTGGAGGCCGAGGGCGGTGGCTGGGTGGAGGAACTCCACAACATCCTTTGGGCCTACCGCACCACCCCTCGGCGAGCAACAGGTGAAACACCCTTCTCTCTCTGTTACGGTTTTGAAGCCAAGGCTTCTACGGAAGTCACCCTTCCCACCCGGAGGGTGATCCAATATGACCCCGAGGTCAACGACAGCAACATGGCCCTCGACCTCCACCTCATTTCAGAACGCCGGGAGCAGGCCTTCATCCGGGCAGAAAATTATCGAAGGCAAGTCAAAAGCTACATCGACGCCAAAGTTCGCACCAGAGAATTCCAAGTGGGGGACTATGTCCTCCGGAGGAAGGAAGCCAGCCAACCGACCGAGGGAGGCAAAATGGCACCAAAATTCGGAGGTCCCTACATCATAGCAGCCATCATCAAACCTGGAACTTACAAGCTCAAACGTCCCAACGGGAAAGAAGTCCCTAGGCACTGGAATGTACACCACTTAGTTAAATTTTATCAATAATGTAAGAGCGGCCAAGCCCTCATAACTAGTGAATGTACTATCCTATGGCCCAAGGCCTCCAATTTCGAAGAATGAAGATACATTCAAGACACCAAGAACAAAACACTTATGAGCGGCCAAGCCCTCATACCAACTACAGGCCCCAGGCCTCACCTCGAGAAGAACCCCCTCCGGCGTCAAGTGCCGAGGGCGGACACCATCAACACCTACGACAACAGTGAAAACACCATGTGTTTTCAGTCAAGACCCCTCGGTACCAAGTACCGAGGGAGGGAACTCCTATCACCGACGACAAGGAACGCCATGTGTTTCAAGACCCCTCGGTACCAAGTACCGGGGGTACACATCTCCACCTTCAACATCAAAAAAAAAAGAACACCAAGTGTTCCTACAGAAGACCCCTCGGTACCAAGTACCGGGGGTACACATCTCCACCTTCAACATAAAAAAAAGAACACCAGGTGTTCCTACAGAAGACCCCTCGGTACCAAGTACCGGGGGTACACGTCTCACCCATCAACGTCAAATAGAAGAAGAACACTAGGTGTTCCTACAGAAGACCCCTCGGTTCCAAGTACCGGGGGCTACATATCGACACTAACACCAAGTGTTGTTTCTAAAGCCGTACCCCACGAGGACGCATATACCGAAGGCGCCACCATCGGTGCCGGCGGCACGTAGTGCCCCCGGCCATTTGCAACTAGTGTGCAAATGAAAACCCTTCCTTGAAACGCTTTCCGCGTCACTACCCCCAGGGTGTGACAGGCATGAGAAATGCCTAGGATTCGACTTTCAAAAACGGAACGCTTTCCGCGTCATCACCCCAAGGGTATGACAGGCACGAGAAATGCCCAGGATTCAACTTCCAAACCGAAACGCTCCCCGCGCCACCACCCCAAGGGTGTGGCAGGCCACGGACTATGTCTAGCGCCGAGGGGACGACTTTAAAAAATGAGGCGCTTTCCGCGCCATCCCCCAAGGGGAGGCAGGTTACAGACCACCATATCTTGTGCCCAGGAAACGACCCTCGATCCCCTCAGAACTCGGAAAGGTTAACCCGAGGGAGGAGAGCCATTGGTGTATTCTGATGGTCTCCTGATAGGCCCAGCCTTACCAAGAAACCAAGTTTCTTGATGCCTTCCCTTCACCACCAACCAAAAAAAAAAGGGGTGAAG
Organism: Cuscuta europaea; assembly: GCA_945859875.1. Lineage (NCBI taxonomy): Eukaryota > Viridiplantae > Streptophyta > Magnoliopsida > Solanales > Convolvulaceae > Cuscuta > Cuscuta europaea. The sequence continues at coordinate 7,205,127 of CAMAPE010000065.1, forward strand.
GGGAGTAGACTCAGCGAGAAATCAAAGAGTACACTCCAACAGATCACAACATGCCGAGGGCTCCCCACGGGAACACCTCCGGTAACCGAAGGCTCCTATTTCCTGAAGGATACAACTCAAACAAATATCATCAAAAAACGGCTAAGTCCACTGCTTGGTCACCTCCGGTCACAACAAACACCGAAGGCTTCAACAATACGAAGGGACTGGACTATCCAAAGTCTACTAAACGGTGATTCAAACAAATACCGAGGGCATCTGTTATGCACTAATACCGAGGGCCCTTACCCCATGACAAGGGACACAACTGGCTAAGTCAAACTCTACAACTTTTCAAGTGTATGCCGAGGGCACATAACTCCTCATCGGCTTTCTTTACAACAACAGGATTCCACACCTTTCCTAAGTCCACACTTTTGGAAAATGACAACAACCGGAGGCTAATATATCATCCGACATCCGAAGGCATCTATTACAAGTCATCAAAGGCCAACCGAGGGGGCTTATTCCAAAATATCTTCCCCTCGGACAGACTCCTCACTGACCGAAGGTTCAAACATCTACAGCACGGTTTGAGATTTTTCTAAGTCCCACATATTTGGCCCTCGGTCAAATACTCATACAACACAGGGGCCTCACGACCACCCGAAGGGTCCTATTCATATACCCGGAGGGATTTACATCCGGAAGCTCAACATCAATTTACGCTTGGAAAATATTCTAAGTCCTAAATGAGTAGCCCCCGGGCATCCCGCAAAAGTGACGCAGAGTCAGAGGGCACCCATCACCCGAGGGCGACACAAGGAAGCGGCATTTAGAAAAAATTCTAAGTCCTAAAGATGGGGCCCCCGGCCCAATCAATATTACAGCTAAAGGAATATGATAGCCGAAGGCTATGCGATACAACAACACTTAGAAAATTTTCTAAGTCCTACATATTGTTCCCCCGATCAACTACTCATACATCAAGAAGGGATGCCATCTCCCGAAGGCTCCCAAGGGAAAATCTACACTTAGAAATCTTTCTAAGTCCTACATATCTCACCCTCATCTCAAGGGACCTAATAGCCGAAGGCTACCTATCAATCAAAGGCTACAGTACGCAAGGAATCAACACTTAGAAAAATTTTCTAAGTCCTAATTATTGGTGAGCCCTCGGGTGCCCAACTACCGAAGGCTACAACCGTGTTCAAACACTTGGAAAATACTCTAAGTCCTAGACATACATTCAAAAAGGGCGAAGGCATACACTCAAGAGAAAACGACGGCATACAGTCATGAAGGAATGAATTAAATCAAACAAGTCATGTATATATACAATGCCCGAAGGCTAACACTCATCCATCAATCACCACGAAAAGGAGTAAATGCAATTGTTACAAACGGGCCGAAGGCGAAGGATCAATGGTGTTCATTACAACAGAAGTTTCAAATATTTACTAAGTACAGGTTACAAATCAACAACGGCATTCCCGGAGGCGTCCTCTACTGCAGGCTTAGATGCGGCATCATCCCCGGTTTCCTCCTCTTCGTCACTTCCCTCAGCCATCAGCATGGAGTCTTCCAAATCAGGCCTCGCAACACCTTCAGGGAGGGGAACCCTAGGGTCTAGCTGAAGGGGAGGGAGTCCATAGGATGCCGGATCAAAGGCCTTCGGGTCCACCCCAAAATGCCGGGACAACCTTCGATATACAAGGGCCTGAGTAAAGTACTCACCCCCGTCATAATACTCTTTCCCCTTTCGGGCCAACCACATTGTGCCTGGGCCATTCACCCATTCGTTCACCGAAGCTTCCACCACCGAAGCCACCCATTCCTGCCGGCCTTCGGCTTTCCATCCCTCCTCAGCAAAAGCGGCAACAGCGTCCTCCCGGGCTTCGGCGACAGCTTTGATATCCGGGCCTCCTCGGCATCCTTCGCGGCTTTCTTGGCAGCATCGGCCGCAGCCTTCTCCGCTTCTGCCTTGCCTTCGGCCCTGACCACCGTCTTGGAGCCCTCGAGGATTTCTTTGAAAGCCTCTTGCTCAGCTTTGCGAGCGTCCTCGGCCTCTTTGAGCTGCCTTCGGGCCTCAGCCAGTGCTTCATCGGCTTTCTTCTTCTCCGAGTCATACTGCTCTATCCTCTGGACCAGCTCGCCAAGGCCAAGGCTTGCCTGAAAGCAGACATGAATTACCGGAGGTTAAGCCACTACACACGTAAAGAATGAAGTTACCTACAAAAGAGAGGGAAGGAACCTTACCGTAACCGAGGCCATCAGAACCTTAGAGCAGAGGACATCGTCGGCTTGACGGGAGAGCACAGACTTATCGGTCGGAGGGGTGGCACCCCTCAAAAACTCCTTCGTGTTCAGGGTCCCGTGCATGATAGTAGTCCCCTTCATGATGGAGAATTGGACCTTGTCCAGGGGCCATGTCAGATCAGTGGCTTGACCCGAAGGCTTGGGGGGAGAAGATTCATCTACGACCATAACGGGGGCTTCCTTCAACTCCGGGGCCCCCTTCTTCTTCTTCTTCTTCCCCTCCGGTTGTGCCGGGTCCTTCCCAAGCCTTTTCCTCTTCGGTTCCAGACCGGGGGAGCCCCCGACGGCGGCCTACGGGACGGGCCCCACCTCCTTGGCCTCTTCGGCCGCTCCCGCCTAGGGGAAGATCTCATCGACCGCCCTGTGCTGTGCGGGGGCCTCCTTCTTCTGCTCTTCCCTGGCAAGTTGTCTCTTCAGCTTGACAAGGTTCTGAGCGTCCATATCTGGTCCTGAAACACAAGAAGGCACACAAGGGTTAGTTCACTACTACAACAAAGCAAAAAAAAAGAGAGAAATTTTTCTAAGTATGAGAATTGAAGCCCTCGGCATTGCAAAAACCTTCGGCACTCTCATATACGCGATCAATCATGGGGTAGCCTTCCTCCTTCTCCCCCATCAGCCGGTACCGACGGAAGCCGAGCTTGTACAACTCACAGGAGAGCGTTGCACCTTTGATGGACACATGCTTATCGGACCCCTCCGGCTTCTTGGACAACACCCGCCCATTTTTCTCGAGGGCATACCCTTCTGCCTTCAGGTGCCACCGAAACCTATCACCAAGCGGGGCGGAGAAGGGGTTCTCGGCCAAACGGATATAGCAGAACTTGTCTTTCCACCCCTTGTGAGACGAAGGCGCCTCATCAAAAATCCTGAACTTCGGGAGCTGCTGCAAATTACCATAGCCCCCGGCATTCGAGTGCCCCCCCCCCCCCCCGACACAAGTTGAACGACAGAAAGAATTGCTCCAGAGTAGGGGGGACCCTTCGGATGAGGCACAGTGACAGGAACCCTGCCAGGTATGAGTGACTGTTCGGGGTCAGCTGGCAGGGGGCTAGCTTGACGAAGCGTAGATATTCCAACACGAAGGGATGAAGGGGAAATCTGAGACCTAGCTCCACCGAAAGAAGATGTACGGAAAAACAGCCGTCGGGGGCACGAAGGAGCACATCATCCGGTTTTGGCTCTACCACTTGCGCCGAAGGCCCTACCAAAAATTGTACCGCCATCATCTCCCCTCGGGTAGCTTTATTTTTGACCTCCAAGGCGGCCGTATTCAGGAAAGAATAGCCCTCGGGCAGTCCCACTGGCTGGCCAGCGTCGACGGCAGCCTGCTTCTTCTTCGGAGCCGTCCTCACCTTCTTTCTCTTCTGCCCTGGGGCCACACTGAGGGGTATATCGTCTAGAGGCCGGGAGCTTCCAGCTTCAGTATCACACCGAGGGGGAGGGATAGCTACAGTCACCTTCAGGCCCTCCTTCTAGGCCTCGTCCTCGGCCACTTGACAGGCGATAGCAAGCTCTTCATCCGCGTTCACCTGCTCGAAGTCTTCGGCCTCGAGCTCAAGCCGAAGGTCACCCTGTATCGCCTCGGCTACGGCCCTATCATCGATGACCGAGAGCTGCTCGCTCGAGGATTTCACGTCAGACGCCATTTCAACGTTCACTGAAGCCTCCCCGGAGATGTCTTGGGAATCACTAGCTGATGACATTACTTCTAAAAGGCGAGGGGTCGGGAAACTCGTACAAAGGGGGGTTCCTGAAGGGTCCTAAAGACTAACCTTAAGGCCAAAAGCTAAATACTCAAATGGAGCTAAGGGCGGAAGGAGAACTGACCTCTGAAAGTTGTTGTGATCGAGGGTGATTTTCTCTCTCTAGAAAAATTCCGACAGAGCTTCGCTAAGACAGATGATCGCACAAGAAGAAACGACTCTGGCTCCAGGGTATTTATAGGCGCTGGAATCCGGGCTTGGGCCCGGAAACCGGGCCTCCGGACGGACCGTCATCATTACGCGCCGTGTTTTCACCCAACCGGTGACGCCGCCCACGGGCAGCCAACCGTCACGCGCCACGTGTCCTTCTCCCCCAACGGTTATATCCCGCCGATACATATTCCAACGGCTATATTTCCAACGGCTATATTCTGGAAGCCCCCGGGTTTTCTACTTCGCTCCACTCCATCAAGGAGAGCCTCCGGGTACACTTACCCAGAGACGCCCCCGGGTTGTGCCCCACACAGCACATAACACACGCCTTCGGGGTCATTCCTTCAGAAGCCCAAGGCTTCATGATAGGGCACCCCTCGGGGATTCCCCTTAACATTGTGAGGGCCGGGTAGCCCCCGGGGAGTATGCCTCCTTGACGGATAGCCTACAACACACAGGTAATGGGAGCCCTCGGGTATCCTCGTCACCAACTAACCAGCAAGCAGGGGACCCCGCGGCGACAATTCAATTACTGCCCTCATCCATCATGCCCTCGATCCTCAGATTGAGGGGCTCCCCTTCGGCACCCCCCAGGACATCAACAGCAATCCTTCGGCTAATCAACACATGAGCCCTCAGAAAAGAGAGCCTTCGGCATTACCGTTATTCTCCATTTTTGACCAAGGTTTCACATTTTCGATTCATCGTTGGGGGAATTCGGTGCACTCTTTTTCCCTCATTAGGATTTTTTCCCACAGGGTTTTTCCTAATGAGGTTTTTAACGAGGCATCCCCCCAAAATGAAACGAAAAGCGTCAGCCTTCGGCCCACAACAGCAACGCAACTACTCTACTCCTTTTCACCACTTTACAAGTGCCTCAAGGAGTGGGGGACTGGAGGACGCCCTCGGGAAAATCATTAAATTACAAAATTAGTGAAATTCCAACAAACGACAAAGCAAGCCCTCAAGTCCCGACATGTGGGTAACTGAGGGACTGCCTTCGGCAGGGACATAAAAGCAACAACTCCTCACCAACTTCAGAGATTACGACAGGACAACATCAAAGGGCAAGCACAAATTACTCCTTTTCCCTCAAAAACCTTTCGGCAAAAGGAGTGAGGGACTCCTGATGGAGTATATGGCCCGGGAACCCCCGGCCCACAGACTCCTACTACTCCAGTAAAGGCCCAACAGGCCCAAGACATGGCGCCCGGAGTGCCAAGCAGCCCACAGCGCACCAGGGATGCCTTCGACCCCCTGGCCGAAGGCCTCTAGACTCTCACAGAACGGGTTTCTCAGGCAAACTAAGAAACTGGGAGAAAACGGCGAAAACAGTAGCCTTCGGCACCAGGAGCCCTCGGCACCAGGGTGCCCTCGGTTTGAGGAGCCCTCGGCTCCTGCTCTATAGCCGAAGGCACCTCTCCCGACATAATATCCGCGCCACATGCGTACAGATCACCGTACCCTGTACAGACGTCTCATCCAACAGCCGCATTAAATGCGGCCACATGCGGCTGCCAACGCCAACCAGTTGAGGTGACCTCTCGGCCAATGGCCGCTTGACACGTGTCCCTGTCCGGCATTTATTGCTACTATAAATAGCACCCCCTTTTCCCCGTTGTAAACCACGACATTCATACTGAATACACTCTCTCTCTTACTTACTTGTGCTTTGACTTCTCTCTAAGTTATTCTCTGCAATAACCCCTCGGATAAGCTACCCGCCGGGTACACTATCCATCAATACGCAGGCCTTAGAAATTGTTTTTTAAAAGATATTTTCAAAATGATTGAACAATTATCATTATTAATATAATAGGTAAAAAAAGTTTTAAAATATTGTAAGCTAGATGAGTCTGCTATCTTATAGATGAGTATAGCATCTTCATAATATAAAGAACTTAGGCTCAATACCAAAAATGGAAAATATAGGTGAAAATAGTGTGTTCCCAAGGTGCGTCTAAACAAAGATTTTCAGGCCACAATCATCATGATGCTAGACAACTGAGGCTACTTACCAATGGTCTTTGCCCATGTTAACATTCTTGATAACATAAATACACATTAATACTTCAACAACCAACTCAAGAATCCATTAATGAGATACATGAAATTTACTAAGTAGAGCATCCTTCACAAGGAGTGAAGTTCATATACCGACCATAGGACTTCCATTCCCCATCAAATGTAAGTCTCATTACATATTGACGTTTTGCATTGATAATGAATGATAATGAATAATGAATTTGCTTTATTTGATCATATTTTCAAGCCAAAAAATGACGAGTCATTGACTCTATTGGAAATGATGGAGAGAATAGTGAGTCTTTTAGTGCAACATTGTAAAATTTAAATCCTCTTGCAACATTAATGCAACATTAGATGTTATCTAGGTGCAACATTAGATGCTATTTTAATACAACATTAGATGTTGTTTTAGTGCAACATCATAAAATTTAAATCCTCGTGCTACATTAATCCAACATTAGATGCTATTTTAGTGCAATACTAGTGCAACATTAGATGTTGTTTTAGTACAACATTAGATGTTGTTTTACTGCAACATCATAAAATTTAAATCCTCGTGCAATATTAGTGCACCATTAGATGAAACTTTAGTGCAACATCAGTGCAACATTAGATGCTATTATAGTGCAACATTAGTGCAATATTAGTGCAACATTAGATGATGTTTTAGTGCAACATCAATGAATAAGATTTATTCACATTTCTCACATTAGATGCATTTGCCACCAATAAATGTGTATGTTCTTATTCTTTATCTTTCTCTTTTTAATAAAAGAGTAGTCATGCTATTTTTCATTTTGTCTTTTTCATCTTATCATTTTTATCGTGTCTTTTTTATCTTTATCTTGTCTTTTATTTATCCTATCTTACTTTTTACCCTATTTAGCTTTTATTTAGTTTTCCAGGACCAATAGCCTCCAATGTACCCAGAAGCTTCCCATCAGAGTAGTTAAAATGGAAAAAAGACATGTAGAGACTAACCTTCTTGACATATGCAAAAGGTAGGTCCAATTGGCAGTCCTGGACCAACAAAAACAAATGCATATATACTTATATATAAATACACAAATGCGGGCTTCCACATATATTACCAACTATGGTTATACACTTATACCAAACCAACATATATAAGTACAATGCATGAAACAGAGACAAAGAGTAAGAGAAAAAAAATAATAGCTTGGAAAAGCATTCGCCAATTGTATGGCTTTTACAGCCAAAAATGACAGCTCCAAGATCACTCTTTGGCAGGTTCCGAGCAGACACATTGTAGTTGTACTGCTGGATTGGTCTTTTTTCCTTCAGAGCCTGGTTTTTATTCTTCTTCTTAGAACCCATTCAGTCAAAGTCTCCTACACTTCAATAATACAATGTATAACTGATCAACATAACAAGGTGAAACATAAAACAAATACCAAAAAAACACACAAAATAAGTTTCACATCGTTCAAAATTTCAAGCTGAAGCACTGGGATAAATCATTGCACATAAATCCCTCATTGTTATTTCAACATTTACACGTATAAACAAATGTGGATGCCTATTTAAAGGTGTCTACATTCGATCTAGTACAGCCGAGAGAGGAAGGCATTAGAACATCGCCAAAATGTCATATCTGAGGTATGACCATACAGCAAACATTCGTATTCTAGATGACATATATAAACAAAGCGAACATTACATAATAGCTAGCCACGGTCCCTCAAAAATCACCACAAAAGTGGAAAAACAAACTAGATTCCTGAAAGGGTGATTTCTCAAATGACGGGAAACCATTGCCTGGCCTTCCAAAATACGGGAATTTTTTTAGGTTTTCTGAAAATACGGGTAACGGGGTTGGCTAATCCGAAAACTTTAGGGTTGGCAGGGGAATGCTAAAAAACGGATTCCTTTAATCCGAAATAAGCTTTTAATTTTTTTTATTGAAAAACTTGCTTTGTACGTACATAGGCGGTACATTATAAATTTGAGTGAGTAAATAATGAGTACAACTGTATAGTACATTATTACGGAGTATTTTGTTTAGCTACGTACACTTTTTTTTAAAACATGCTATATATACAAATAATTCAATATAAATTTGTTAGTGAATTATTTTTAGGCACCCAAAAATAAGGATTTTTTCAAAAAGTAAAGTTTGACCGATTTAATTTATTGTTGCAATCACTTTTGTAATCGAGGTATATTTTATATTTTATGATGAAGTGTTCTGAGTTTAATTGATTTGGATAATATGTACAAAAGTAAATAAATTTAGTGATATTTATAGTTGGAAAGACATGTATTATTTTATTAAATAAGAAATAATCAATTGTTATGTTAGAGATTGTAATAGTGAATATACATATTCAATTATATTGTATTACGAATTTATTCAATGTTCCCGCAAAATTAAATAATATAAATATTTCATTACTCATTTTTCTTGAACAACAACATGACAAAGAAATACAAATTTTTATTCATTGAAAAAGAGTTACAAAATACATATAAATTTTTACTCTTGTGCTCTCCTACTCGGACGCATATCCATTTCATTTGTAAATCGTGTCCTTTGAGGCCTACTGGTTTGACTGCGTCGAGCACTTTGAGGCGGTATCACTACATATCCGGTATCAGGCATCGCACTTACGTCATGCATAGGCATAATATATGTAGCATACATACGGATGTACGCACCTAATTTATACACGTCCGGGATGAGATGATCTACAGTTATTTCTAAGAAATGGCATGTTGCATAGGCGTGCACACATGGAAATCCATTTTGCTTCCAAAAACCGCAATCACATTCGCAACGTGAGAGATTTACCGTTACCGGCGGATAATCACGGATGGAAACAGAGTATATTCCCGTTGTTCGGTTATGCGGGACAATAGTGCACTGATGTCTTTTTTGCGAACGTTCAAGAATATCTTTCCATATATTTTGCGGATATAGGAACCCAGCTTGCCGCCACATCTGACCGGCCCTACGTCGATCGGCAAATAGTTGGACAACTTTGTTATAAGTTGCCTTAACCAGCGCGGTGATTGGAAGTGTTCGACATCCCTTTAGAACGTTATTGAAGCTCTCGGAAAGATTTGTTGTGAGGATGCCGTAACATGTTGTAATACAGGAACCCCAATACTGCTGAGCCCCAACTCCACCGTCGTGCTTCACCGAGCGGTCCCTGCAACAACTCTAAAAAGTACAATTTTATTTTGTTCCCGGTAGTGGAGGGGAACAATAACCCACCTAGTAGTTGCCAAATGAGCACCCTCGTGTATGTGATGAGTTCCTCATTTGTGCTGTGCTGATGTACCGGCCAACGCTGTAGGGCATTCATTCTTATTACAGATGTGTTTAAGTCGTTGTTGTTTGGCGTGAAACCGGCGAAGTCCGTGCACATTTGCATCCAAAGTGCTTTCGAGTTTGTCCTAGGTCCGGACAGTGGTTCTCCGTCGATGGGCAACCCCAACAACACTTCTATGTCATGTAAGGTGATGCCCACCTCACCAAAAGGCAAATGAAAAGCGTGTGTCTCTGGTCTCCATCGCTCAACCAACGCCGTAATAAGCGACCAGTCTAACTGCAACCTTCCGATGCAGTCGACGCCGTAAAAGCCGGAGGCCTTCAGCAACGCTACCACTCCTGGGTGACACGGGCCGTCTTTGTACACCATTGAACAATATACATTACACCTCAACTTGTCATCCATGGATGTAGCATCATTCCAGACAAGGTCCGCTCGATGCGCGTAACGTGGCATCACCAACACAGACCGATCAACCGGGTCCATAAGTGGTATTTGTGCAGCCATTCGTATCTCAAATGATAATAAGAATTATATATTAGTGTTATATATGTGTGTGTATGTATATTATAATGACGTGTTTTATTAAATGAAATTATAAATTACACATAAACTTTCAATGAAACTATATCAGTCTTATGTATTACATTATAATATATGTACGGTTGATAATGGGCTTATCCACTGAACAATATTACCACCGTGCCAGAAACTAGAAAAGGACTAGTTCTAGACGAGCTTGTGAAAATTGTACCAGTATAGTGCAATTATATTATATGTTCCCATACAAATTTTAGACTTGCCACTGAGTAATATTCTCAGTGTGCCAGAAACTAGAAAAGGACTAGTTCTAGACATAACGTTTGTCAGAAACTAGAAAAGGACTAGTTCTAGACGAGCTTGTGAAAATCGTACCAGTATAGTGCAATTATATTATATGTACCAATACAAATTTTAGACTTGTCACTGAGTAATATTCTCACTGTGCCAGAAACTAGAAAAGGACTAGTTCTAGACATAACATTTGCCAGAAACTAGAAAAGGACTAGTTCTAGACGAGCTTGTGAAAATCGTACCAGTATAGTGCAATTGTATTATATGTATCGATACAAATTTTAGACTTGTCATTGAGTAATATTTTCACTGTGCCAGAAACTAGAAAAGGACTAGTTCTAGACATAACATTTGCCAGAAACTAGAAAAGGACTAGTCTAGACGAGCTTGTGAAAATTTTACCGATATAGTGTAATTATAATTTATGTTCGCTTTTATGGCTCAATTATAATAAATGTCACGGAGTATGAACTATATTATATTACGTAGTATAATGTTATTTGGAAATAAGTAGTGATGACTAAATTAAAATGTTCAACTAACTAAACTAAATTTAAATTGTAATCGCAACGTAGTCTCAAATTACCATATACACTAATTTAGTACTCCCTCTATCCTAGAAAATTCTTCACACTTTAAGTGTGGTTGTAGTTGTGTAAGAAAAAGGTCAAATTAATGTGAACCACACAAATTGTCCAAAAATGGTAAGTGGGAAGAATTTTTTGGGACGGTCCAAAAAAAAAGTGAGAAGAATTTTATGGGACAGTGGGAGTATTTAATACATTAGTAACAAATATTAGTGAACCAATAATTAGAGTAATTGAAAAACAGTAAATGTGCTTACATTATCAACATAAATTAACTACTGTAAAGGAAACACTACAAATAATTAATTATAAGTTGTGGGCTAATTATTTCTATTGTTATATATTTAGTATGACATATATCAACAATATTAATAGCAATTAAGATTAATTACATATTAATATTAAGATTTTCGAAATATTCAGGCTGACATAACACAACCAGTACAAAAAATTAACGGTAAAGAGTAAATATATAATTAAAATTCTAACCTTTCTTTGAAAAACTCGGAGAATAGAATTAGTAAGAACACTCAATAGATTTTTGTAACTAAATTTATTTTTATGGTAGTAGGCTGAATATGATGTTGAAGTGATTTAAATAGGTGAAGTTTGAGATTGGGAGTATGGATTTCCGTGTAAAACAATGGACAGTTGGGATGAGTTTGTTAAATCCTACGGTTGAAAAATGAGCTGAAGAAGCACGATCCGGGTAAACTTGGATTGGCCAATCTGGGAGCTTCATATTTCGGATTAGGCAAATCCGAATTTCTTTGCCTACTGACACACGGCTTTTCACTCCTGACATCCGATTTCTTTTTTTTGGTTTTGAACATTTCGGATTCACCAAATCCGTTTTTCACTGAAAATAAAACCCAAAGTCGGATTAGGAGAATCCGAAAATAGGGATGCTGACAGCTCTGCAAACCCTAGGAAAACCCTAGGAAAAGTCGGATTAGCCAACTCCGTTTCCCGTAAATTGGTAACCTAATGCTGACATTCGTATTTTGGGAATGGAGACATCAAAATCCCGTAAATCCATCCTTTCCTCTTCCTGAAAAGTACGTGGTTAGTAACAGAGTAGGATAGGGTGTCGCATTTCTGGAACCAGAGCTCAGAGAAAGAGAGAGAAAATGGTATAAACGAAGGGGGGTTAAGAGTTTACCGTAAAGCGTGAAAATGGATAACCAGTAAAGACCATTATCGTCCTTAACAATTAGGGGTGGCCGGGTGGGCATGGTTAACGGTATTTTTGTTAATATGTTTATGCTACCATTAACGGTACCGTAATGATGATTAACCGAGTAATATTTAACCAAGAAACAAACTTGGTATCGGCCTTCCTCGAACATATAAGTGACACGTCAGCTCACAATTTTTTACTTTTCCAGCAACAATACAAGGACCATAAAACTAGATTTTTATCTGGACTCACGTATGCTAGTTTCGAATCTAGAATGTTTTATCTTCTTTTATTGTAAATGGAGCATTTAATTTTCAAACGGAGAAAATGATAAATGTAACATTATTTTTAATATTAATGATTGCACAAATCCTTATTTGCTGGGAGGTTACAACTCCAGAGCATATTCACTCCGTCTACACACACGCATGCAATTCATATTTTGTAATTCAGGTATTCAATAATACAACGAAAATCAGTTTATTTCATAATTAATTAGAAAACATTTTCAGGTAAAGGTCGATTGTAACATGAATTTGGAATAAAATCTTAATTTCGGACCGATTAACAGGTGGTATTTAATGTCAAAATTGTAACCTTACCGTGAACCACTTTATTCATTCGGTTAGTTAACCGTACCACAAGTTTTTAAAAACGTGGTACGGTTAACCGAAAAAACTCCGATTTTTCAGTTATTTACCACGGTTAATCGGTTACGGGTTTTTATGCACACCCCTACTTAACATAGCAGTAATCCTCAGGAAACTTATCTTGGGGCCGTGGTTAAAGTGTCGTATTTATTCAAAATAGTACTCCCTCATCCCATAAAACTTTGTCAAACTTTCCTTTTTTGAATGTCCAACTAATTTTACCACTTTCTACTTTAAGTAAAGAATTTGTGCTTCCGGTCAATTCTCTCTCATCTGCACAAACGTCTACTACACAGTTTTTACTTTATTAATGCACATGCAGATCAAACTTCGCAAAGTTTTAAGGGACATTGGGAGTGCATAGTATTCAAAAATTGTGCATAGTACAAGAAAAGACACATAGATTAAGGAGTACTATAAAAGAGTAAAGCTAATACCTTAAAATTGTGTTTTTCAATCCTTAAAATTGATAAATTTCTCAATCAAAACTTGAGTCAAAAGCTTAATTACAAGAATTGCCTCATTTTATTTTTATATAGAGTATAAGACAAAGTCAAGAGGGTACAATTCATTTTGAGTACAGGGAAGTCTTTTGACACATAGATTAAGGAGTACTATAAAAGAGTAAAGCTAATACCTTAAAATTGTGTTTTTCAATCCTTAAAATAGATAAATTTCTCAATCAAAACTTGAGTCAAAAGCTTAATTACGAAAATTGCCTCATTTTATTTTTATACAGAGTATAGGACAAAGCCAAGAGGGGACAATTCATTTTGAGTATAGGACAATTCATTATAGTATGTACATGTCAATTTGAATTTGTTTTTATAGGAATTGGACTTGCCTTCATATTTTCAGATTTTTTTTAAGAGAATACACAAGCATTCATAGTAAATACATTCATATAGACTATGTGCCATTTTTTAACTTTTAGTTTCTATTTTTATTTCTTTCATTTTTACCTTTAGTAAATACTTAAATAAAATTTGATAGCAAATTTTATATTTACTTATATTTTGGCGGGGCCAAAGTATTTTTGGAGGAGCCAATTTTATTTTTCTCATATATATAATGAAAGAAATAATTTTCATTGGTCGACTGTACCGTTTGCGGAGAGAGAGAGAGAGGGACTCAGAGAAGAATATATATTTTGCCAATTGCCCCTGTGAATATATGAATCTCAAGTGTAGCCAAGTCCAACCAATTATACACAATTAGTGGTGTAAATAACCAAATCGTTTGTGAGCTGCTCGGGGATCGTTCTGGAAAACTCTACTCGAGTTTGATCATGTTCAAACTCGACTCGAGTTTGGTTCAACTCGAATATTTAACAAGCTCAATTCAAGCCTTTTTATTTTAGGCTTGTGACTCGTAAGCCCTTTTGCGAGCCCTTGTTTGCGTATACATATTTTATACGGAGTATATATTAATTATAATATTATATACGAAATATATAGTATCGAATAAATAGGTGAGGTGTTGTCTTACCCTCAACCTAAAACTGGGAGGTTTTGGCTGATTACCGGGTAAAAAAATTTATATACGAAATATATAGTATATTTGGAATATTTATTCTAATTTACGACTATTCCATTTTCAATACTTATTACGAAGTATATTGTATTATTAGTAATATATAAGAATATTATTCGGCGCAATATTTATTATTATTATACCCATTATATGCAATAATTATAATTTGTAATATTTACAAATAGTAGAATGAGGAATAAAAATATCAGTGAATGAGAGAGGAACTAAAAAATGAGAACAATTAAGTACATATATAGTATAGTATTTTATTTATTTATTTATTTATTTATTTATTTATATAAGTGCAATATTAATAATTTTGGAAATTTTACCCAAGCTCAAACCAAGTTCTAATTGAGCTCAAGCCAAGCTCGATTCGAATGCGAGCCTGAACTATGTAACTCGTCCATGCTCGAGCTCAATCTTGAGCTCATGAATTCCTATCAAGTTCAAGCTCAAGCATTCAGCTCGTATGCAACCCCCATACAAGATATAAGTCTAATTCAATCATCCCGAATCAAATTAATATGGGAGAACAATCAAATAAACCCTCAAACTTTCATAAAAAGTGTAAATAAGCCCTTTTACTGGAGACTTTGTCCGACTGTCGCCATTTGGGGCAGTTTCCAGTGGAATTTTTTGATAAACTTTTTTTAGAATCTTATTCATTAAGTCTAGTTTACCCATACCAAATTTCAGCTAAAAATTCAACCAAGAAGGTAGTCAGATGATTTTCTAAAATATACTGCGGTGCCTAACTGCGCAGTTGTCTTCAAAAATTTATTTGACTGTCATCCCGATTGATTTTTTAGCTAAAATTCGGTAGGGAGAACTATCAAATAAGCCCTCAAACTTTCATAAAAAATGCAAATAAGCCCTTTTACATGAGGCTTTGTCCGGCTATCGCCATCTGGGGCAGTTTCCGGTGGAATTTTTTGATGATTTTTTTTTAGCATCTTCTTCATTAAGTCTAGTTTACCCATACTAAATTTCAGGTAAAAATTCAATCGAGAAGGCAGTAAAATGATTTTCTGAAATATACTGCGTTGTCTAACTTTGCAGTTATCCTCAAAATTTCATTTTACTGCCTTCCCGATTGAATTTTTAGCTGAAATTTGGTATGAATAAACTAGACTTAATGAAGTAGATACTCAAAAAAAAATCAACAAAAAAATTCACTGGAAACCGCCTGAAATGGCGACGGCCGGACAGAGCCTCCTATAAAAGGACTTATTTGCACTTTTTATGAAAGTTCGAGGGCTTATTTGATAGTTCTACCAATTTGGTATGAGTAAACTAGACTGAATGAAGAAGATGCTAAAAAACTGTCATAAAAAAATTCCACTGGAAACCGCCCCAAATGGCGACGGCCGGACAGAGCCTCCTGTAAAAGGGCTTATTTGCACTTTTTATGAAAGTTCGAGGGCTTATTTGGTAGTTCTCCCAATTAATATCTATTCACTCCATGTTAGTGGAATCTTGTCTTCTTGTGCTATTCCTCATCCTTTCATAAATTTCAATTCTTGTTTGGTTCTTTCACACAAACTCCACTAATCATTCATGTAAAAAATTACTCTCTCCAACACTATTTAAGTTTCCTCGATTGAATAACACACATTTTAAGAAATTAAGTCTTTCTACTTTGACTTCTTTTTACTGATAGTAGTTTGTACAGGAAAATACACTATTTTGTCATCATTTAGCAATGTTAACACCTTATTGCCATGATTGCGCCGTCTTGTCTATGGGGAAGGGCTGCATGGCATTTTACCAATGATTTTCTCAGTGGAAGGGTAATTGTTTGGGTCTCATTGTGTAGTTTTTGAGTTGCTTCGGAGAACTGGTATTGATAACATGGTTTTCATGGGTTGTCTTCTTCGCGAGTTGCTGACCACACTTAGCGTGAATAGCCACATGGAAGTGTGGTAGGGAATAATGTTGTTTCTTGTTCGCGAAGGACTTTGAGTTTCTTAAAAAAGGTTAGTGCTTCTAGAAAAGATTGATCTCTCATACTTGGTAATGCCATATAGGCACGTCACACCACATTCGAGACACCTCCGGGAATGTCTTCGAGCTAGTGTTTGGAAATCATGCCACCTCTTGCTAAATATGGAGTACAGTGCTATCTACACAATGGCCCAAGGGAGGCTTATACAAATTGTTGCATGTACAAGAAGAAAGCATAAGCATGGCATGATAAGTAGGGATATCAAACGAATATTTAGTAAGGAAGGATTCTATGGCTTGACTAAAATTACCTTTAGATGCAATGAGAATGTAGCGTTCCTAAGTGAGGGTGATTGTAAATTTTTAATACTCTGAAAGGGAAGGGGGGAGGATATAAAGTACTACACGTACTAATAACTCCATAGTTAAGTGTGCTTATATGAAAGTAGTCTTAGAATGAGTGACTGTTAATCCCAGAATACTAACAATCATACAACCATAGCAGTGATAAAGAGGCAGATAGAAAGATATGTCGAAGATTAAACGCGAATCTGGTATACCGTATGAAAACCGGCCGCTGCTCTCCCTGGAGAAGGAGAGCAGCGGCAACCCTAATCTGTCTATCTCTACGCCTTTGCGTCTCTAAGCCTCTATCGATTAGTTAGGGTTCCCGTAAGTTAGCCTCCTTTTATAGGAGAAGTGGGCTAACTTACGGGTTACAAGGAAGCCCACGGGCTGATACACATTTGTGGCCCGTATTACACGTTTAATTAATAACTACACAAATACAAAGATATTTAATTATATTGGACACCATAAAATATTCCTAACAATCTCCCCCTTGGT
The DNA here is from genome assembly GCA_945859875.1 of Cuscuta europaea. NCBI lineage: Eukaryota > Viridiplantae > Streptophyta > Magnoliopsida > Solanales > Convolvulaceae > Cuscuta > Cuscuta europaea. The sequence goes on from CAMAPE010000065.1 coordinate 7,222,245, forward strand.
GTTCAATCGTGTTGAATCAGCATTGCTGCGCAGATATCTTTGCCTTTGTTGTTATTGAGCTTCCTTTGTCTTTGAACTTGACTTCTGAGGAAGGCTATCTGAAGAAATCCTTGCAATCTCCCCTTTGATGTCTTCTTGACAATTTGATCTTTGATGCCGGGGGTTGAGGGACCTTCAGTATCTTGCATGTAGTCCTTGCCTTCCAGAAGTTGCTCTTGATCAGCTTGGATGAAGTCCGGTGATGCCTCTAGAATGAATATTCACTAGTAGAAAAAGGGCCTATAGTGACACTAATTTAGTGTCGCTGAAACTTTCTGCGACACTTAAAAAGCGTCGGGGAATGTGGCGGCTAGCGACACTAAATATAGTGTCACTGATCGTAAAACATAATAGTGTCAATAAATTGTGACACATTAATGTGATTTAAGATTACGACACATTAGTATCATAAGAATTTGTGACACGTTGGTATCATAAAAAATACGACACATTGGTGTCATAAATATGATAATAATATTATAATAATCATTATATTATTTGTTAGTGATTCTATGAATGATTATAGAAATAATAATAAATAAGCTCATAAAAGATCAATATTTATATTTATTACTCAAATTATTTTACAATGTCAGTATCAACAGTGTATTACAATATGCTATAAATTTACACTTTAACCATGCAACATTTTTATTTCTACATGCTAGACATCATTATTCCTGGCATCACCATCGGCCATGTTGTGGTTGTTTTGAAAGTATACGTCCTAGAGCTCATCTTTGGTTTTGGATCCATGCTCTTTCGGCATCTTGTTGATCAGTAGTGTCGCCAAGTCTTTTATTTGCTTTAAAAACTTGGTGAAGTTCCACTTAATGCTAGAACCAAAAAAGCCACTTGTATTTGCTTTAAGGAACTTGTACACAGGTGCATCCTAATCATTAAAACATAGATGAATCTTCATGTAACAAAGCACAATATGATTGCTACTATACAAAATGATCATTCTATAGTAAGCATGGCAAAAACGCCCAACAATAGCAAGCTATTTTTAAAGTTTTCTTACATGCATTTTCCCATGTAACTGTTTCAATTGAAACTATGTGGGTGAAAGCATATTTATTAATTAATTGTCCAACCATGAGAGTTAATACATCAAAACAGATAAAATATATACTTAAGATGCATGATCAGTTTACCTACGAGCGTATCCATTTTCACAAAATCACGAATCCCATTTACTGCTAAGAATGTGTCAATACGAACATGGTCTTCTGTACCTCCCTAAGATCAATCCAGCAAAAAAAGTTTGTCATAGTATCTTGGAAAACTTCACGTAGGTCAATTTGTCAACTTTGAATGTCTTCTTCTGGTTTAAACAAGAGCATTATCTCAAATATTCACTACTTACTATTAAATGAAACATGCAGACTTAAAAGGCTTTCAAAGGTTTATACTCATAGATAATTAAAATTCAAAATTGAAAATCAGACCACCACATACAATCTATTTGTTGCTGCCAGAAATTGAAGAGTGCTCTAGAGCTGATAATGAAACGGAGTTCCTTCACCGTCGACAACATTTTAAATAAAATGCTTAGATAATTCTGATTCAGTTGGAAGTCCCTGCAATATAAGGACAATACACAATCAGAGAAGAAGTCCTTGTTAGTTAAAATGAGTATCAATACAATGTCAACTCTATCTTGATTCTTTCCAAATTGAAGCACACTATCTCAACATCATGCAGAAAAAAGTGATGTACAGTAAAGGTACAACTGGCCTGAAAGTAAACCATCATAGATTTAGAATGCAACGGTTGAGTGGCAGCACATTCACTGTGGTACTCATGCAGTTCCCTACTTAGACCTTCATTAGTAGTTTCAAGCCAAACAATCCTATCCTTGAGTGCATGCATAATCATTTATAAATATATATTACCTCAATCTGTTTAGAAATTCTTGGACAAACGAGTCCCAAAAAATGACAAATAAGTAACAGAAGAACCTCTTCTTTTTTGCCACCTCCTAAGGGTTTTGTTTAATCAGTAATAATGATAATAATAAAAAGTTATAAAATTATTCGTGTCTGTTAGTGAAACAAATAGAGGCAGATTGGATGATTTTTTTTCAAAGAGAGAAAAAAACTTCAGAAGTACGGAGTATTATCGCATTCCCTTTAAAGTGGACACTCTACAGGTTTTAAGATGCACACTATAAATAGAGCAATGACAATGTCAATGGTGAGTAAGTGGCTTTACCCTTAGCTTTGTATTGATTGAATATACTCAGATTTCTTGAGTCCTATAAAGAAATTTTTAAAAAGTTTGATCACCGAACAGTAAACACAAATTAAGACAACCACAAAAAATAAGTAAAGAATACAAATGTACCTATAATAGACATGTTGCTTTTGTGCTTCCACTTTTTGTGTTTAAAGTTGAACGAAGTCACAATGTTGCACACATGTTTTTAAACTTTATGGTATTCATAAAGTTCAACTGAGAGAATATTTTGTATTGAACTCTCACACATTAATAAGTAGCCTTGTTTGTTGCTAATAGAAAATAGAAAATTAGAAAGAAGTAATCACCTATTGAATTACATGGCTAATACATACTTACCTTTCATTAAGTAAGACCAAGGTGTTTTAATTGTATGGTACAAGTATAAGACGCATATCTATGTGGAGGTGTGCATGGGACAAGTCACAGGTGCAAGACATGCAAATACCTCAATCAAACCGTACCTTAAGTTGTTTCTCCTTTATAGTAGAGAGAATTTCATCTTCTTTCCTCTGCATTTATAGTAGATCAATAGCCTATAACACCAGTTACAGTAGTTACAATGAAAATATATTGAACTAGAAACTGGACAGAAAAAGAACAAATCCATGGAAACTGAAAATCAGAACGAACCTTGCCACTTTGATCTAAAATAGAAAAAACAGATGATTTCAAATGCTTTAATTTAGTTGCATTTCAAACCTCACTGTTTTGTGATCATTTTGTTCCTTTTTTCTTTTTGGTGAATGGAGAAGAGAGGACAAGAGAATACAACGAAGGGGGCAGGAGATCAAGGCCAATGTTTAGACTTTATTATGTAAGGCATTTACATAATTTTAAGTGCATGTCCATTAGAAACTACCATCATTAATGACGCAAAATCGACATTAGGAAAACCAAGGACACCAACGTGTTCTTAGAACAAACTGGAATCCTCCAGAAACTAGAAATAAATCCTGAGAATGTTTTTTTATCAAAAATTGCTAGGAGTAGAAATTGAACCTTTGATGGTTCATAAATTTCAACAAACACCTGATATGCATCATTAACAAACAAAGGCTAGGAGTAGAAATTGAACCTTTGATCTACTCAAACCAAATCTAATGAACAGAGACCTCCTAAGCTTCCATACTGCTTGTTCATACACATAAAACATATGCACGCATATATACACATACACACACATATATACACACACGCACTCATTCACAAATATAATACAATATGAATTTCAAACCTCATTTTCATTTACCTTCTTCATCACAAGCATTGCAAGACCTCCAAAGCTCCCGTACTGCTTTTCCCTTCTCCTAATTAGAAATATAACATCTTATATTCCTCACTCAGTAGATAAGTTTAAATCTAGGGTATAAACTTCAAAAAATCCAGATTAGGTTTCAAAATGTCTTGATTTTTAGGTTAAAAATTAAGAATTAAATTCAAAGTAGGTAAAGATAGAGGTTACTAACTAGAGGTTGAGTACCTACCGGTCGGCATCTCCGTTCGTCGCAAGGAATCCCAAGGAGAAGGCAAGGACTCACCGACTCAGTCTGTGAGTAGCTAGGATGACGTCATGAGGTCGTAAGGAGCATCTGACGAGTGGGAATGGCGTCCATCTTACCAGCCGCCCCGATAGTGCGTCCGGCGAGTGGCGGTGGCATACGGCTCCGATTCAAGCGGCCAAGCTGGCAGTCACGAGGCCACAACTCACAAAGAAGGCAGTTGGGTGCATTGAAGTGAATAATTAGGAGTATGAGAGAAGGGGTTATCTAAAAGTAAAAGTGAAATTTCATGGAATTTTAAAAATATTAAAATTAAATAATAAATTGTGTAGGAGTGTCACTATTATACCTTGACGTAATTGTGTCACTAGTGAGTGATGTACGAGTGTCATTAATGTCTTAATGATACTATAGTGTCACCAAACAAGTGTCACTGTAAGCTCTTTTTCTAGTAGTGATTCTTTGGAGAATAGGAGACGCCCATGGAATTCATCTTCAGGACACGAGTATTTGACCTCTGTCTCCTCCACAATGTAGTCTTTTTGACTATTTGGAATGAATGCATTTGAGGAGAACTTGTCGGTGGCACAGCGGAACATAATGATCGTTGATTTGTGAGTGTAGCTGACCATTTGATTTGAGTTGTAGAGATAGCAGAGAAGGTAAAAAAGGTGTCCTCAGATTTTGAATGTTTTGAACTTAAGAAAGCTGAATTAACTAGGAAATTTGAGGATAGTGAACGAGAGAAAAGCACAGCAAAGGCTGAATGCGATTTTTTGCATAACAAGAGAAGAACACTTTTAAATAAAATAAAAGAACTAGAGGATCTAGCTGCTAGAAGAGGTCAGTCTGAACAGACAATTTTTCTCAATAAGATAAAGGATGACCGATTTTATAATCCTAGAATAGGACTGGGCATAACCAACCCACGTAATCTAAAGAAAGTTAACTGTCTTCAAATCTATAACAAAGATTACATGGGACTAGGGTTTGGCGAGAAAATGTATTTTCGAAGTGATGAAGAAAACACTGAAGCAGAAGAAGAAAAGAGAAAGAATCCAAAATCTACAATTTCTTGTGATTATCCCTCTGTTAATGAAAAACAACTTTCACAAGAAAAATCTACTTCCTGCTTTAGTGAATGCCTTGACCCTTATGCTAACGATATTCCTCATATAGGACATCCTCTAGACCCTCCCCCAAGAGTAGGTATTGCTAAAACTGGTGAGGAACCTTGTATATTTCCCATGGCTCAAAAGCTCAAAAACCTACAGAAAACTCTTGATAACGAGAGAGAAAGATTTGAAACTGAAAAGAAAGGTTTTGAGCGCAACTGGCAGGAACTTCTTCAAAAGTTCAATGATTTGAGTGAACAGTATCATGCTAAAACAGACCCTTCTACGACTAAGCCTGACAGTTCACACACCTCACATGAGAAAAACAATGCTTTAAAAGGTTCGTCCACTCATCTCTCTTCTCCTTTGTTTACAGGAAATGAAGTGAAGAAGGAAGGAGAAGAGAAGAATGAGTGGAGGAAAAAGAGGAAGGAAATCGCAGAAGGCAAAAAGAAAGTTTTTGAGAATAATGCCAGTCCTAGATCTAGTTCTATTTTTTACTCTAAAGTTAATTGTAATTCTGTCTCTACAAAACAAACTTCTAGTAGTTCAGTCTTGAGTCCCAAGCTGAATATTTCTGAGGCATCTTCTAGACATCGTTCTATTCATAATACAAGTGTTGCTTATGGTTATTCTGTTCCAGACCCCCATAATTATGAATGTGATGTGAATGTTGTTAAAACCAAGCCTCACAGAAAGCTCAAACCCGAAAGAGAAACCAAGAAAAGAACTTCTAAGGGAACGTTTTGTATTCCTGATATGAAATATGCTCTTCGAGTTCATTCAAGGAAACATCTTAATCGGCTTTCTAAAGAGGAGATTTTCAAAACCAAACTTAAGAAACAACCATTCAATCACAAAGCACATGTCTACTCTCCTCCCAAACCTAAAACTGAAAGGTGGGTCCCCAAGATTAGACCCACCAAAACTGAAACGAAAAGGTGGGTCCCCAAGATGAGACCTACCAAACCTGAAACGGATAGGTGGGTCCCCAATCGAAGACCTACCAAACCTGAAACTAATAGGTGGGTCCCCAATCGAAGACCCACCAAAACTGAAACAGAAAGGTGGGTCCCCAAATTCAGATCCACCAGAACTAAAATGGATAGGTGGGTTCACAACATCAGACCCACCAAAATGGAAACTGCTAAGTGGGCTCCAAAAACCAGACCCACTGCAAAAGCAGATCTGGTTATTGGAGAGCCCACAAGAGAAAGATCTTTTGTTGAAAGAGCTGCTGACCTTGGATCACAGCTCAAAGCAAGATTTAGAAAGGTGTTTCTTGATAATAAGGAAGGACCCACTCCAAGTTGGGTACCTAAACCTGTTTGATTGTTTTGCAGGACGGTCATGTGTGGCACTTAGACTCAGGATGCTCAACCCACATGACCGGAATAAAGCACCTTTTGGGCAACTACACAACCTGCTACGGAGGCAATGTCAGATTCGGGAATGACGCCTCATCTCCTATTCTTGGGTATGGGGACGTCGTCTGTGCCAGTGTCACTATAAAAGACGTTTCATTTGTCAAAGGGCTCAAACACAACTTACTGAGCATTGGGCAATTCTGTGACAGCGGGATGGAAGTGAGGTTCTTTGCAAAACAATGATGTGTTCTTGACAGCACAGGGAATACATTATTAATGTGTTACAGAACATCAAATCTGTACACTATTGATTTGAAAAGCGTCCAATCCACCACTTCCATCTGTCTACTGTCCAAAGCTTCAACTGAACAGAACAACCTATTGCACAAACGTCTCTCCCATCTGAACTTCAAACATCTATCAACCTTGTCCTCCAAGAAACTTGTCAAGGGGCTTCCTCTGCTAAAGTCTTCCGCTGAAAATCATTGTAGTGTCTGCAAAATGGGCAAAATGACACGAAGCTCCCACAAGTCAAAAACCGAACCATCATCTACACATCAGTTGCAGCTAATTCACATGGATCTGTGTGGACCTATGAGAGTCCAAAGCATCAACGATCGCAAATACACTCTGGTGATCGTTGATGACTTCTCTAGGTATACATGGACAAAATTTCTCCGTTCAAAAGACGAGGCTGCTGAAAACATTATGACCTTTATCAGAACCATCCAGAAACTGCTACAGCACAGTGTTCGAATTGTTAGAACTGACAATGGTACCGAGTTCAAAAATCAAACTCTCACTGAGTTCTATGAATCACTTGGTATCACTCAGCAATTTGCAGCAGCTAAAACTCCCCAACAGAACGGAGTTGTTGAGAGAAAGAACATAACCCTTGTTGAAGCAGCACGCACCATGTTAATCCAATCCAGACTGCCTCACTTCATGTGGGCAGAGGCAATCAATACTGCGTGCTTCACTCAGAACAGAACATCCATCCATAAACGCTTCGACAAGACTCCATATGAAATCCTATTCAACAGAACTCCCGACATCTCTTTCTTCAAGGTTTTTGGCTGCAAGTGCTTCATACTAAATGATCGGACAGAGAGAAGTAAGCTGGATCCCAAAGCCAGAGAAGGTGTTGATTTTTGTGATGGAGGAGTGAAGTGTCCCAGAATGATTTGTTCAGTGTTAACAGCATGTGGACGACTCCCCCCTCATGACGATCCGATGAATCGGGACGTCATGCTTTTATTCTCTTATTCTGCGGAAATAAAAACAGGAAAAAACAAGCAGAATCTAAAGAAGATAACGTAGCCACCCCGGGGTCGTGAAGACGCCCGTTATCATCACTATAGAGATAAACTCTTTAGCAATGGCCTGAAAATGTTGGTGATTCTTATGTTGCAACAGCAGGACTTCCTTCTAATTATTGGTCTACATCTGTAATAGATGAGCCCTATGGAAGTTCTCGCGGGTCATGTAGACCTGCAACTGACTCTAAAAGTGCGTCTGTGTCCTAGAAAATTTCAAAACATTTGGGAGTGAGTAACTAGACACGACGTGATCAATGAAAGTTTAGTGGCATGGGGCTGAGGCCACTGTAGTCAGTATTACTTGCCTCGGAAGGAGACAGTAATGAGAGATGCGGTTCCCCGTGAACTATGATTAAACACCTGTCTATTGGGAGACAAGTGAGTGGTCTAGGGTAGGGTTGTGCATGCGCCGTTTGGACAAAATGCAGCGACTTCTACCCGGGATCTGAATAAATTCAGTCCTGAACCTATGGGGATAGTCCAGAGTATTTTAGTGGCTAGGAGCAAATGTTCAATTCATAGCAGGCAATTGAGGTAGATGACTCATCATTGATAATTGTTTTTCTTCTCACTTGAGCCTTCTGCTTCCTAATGCTCATAATGTTCACTCACTCACTCGCTCACTTACGCACTTACGCTCGGCTTTGTCCCTTGGGTAGGCTTAGTTGGGTTTACTAAGCCATAGGGACATGTTCTCTCATTACTTTCTTCATTTTCTCTCTGTACTCCCCCTCAACTGGAGCACTCGGTATGCTTTGTCATTGTTAGGCACCAGGGAGGATAACATTGAACACTCCCCCTAGAATGTTGCATCCGTTGAGAGATTCCTTGCTTTGTCTGTGTAAGGCGCCAGGAGGAGAAAACTGAAAATCCCCCTCAGAATGTGCAAGGTTTGATTGCTCACAGCTTGTCATACCCACTATGTGTGTGGAGCAATCTAAACATGTACCACACATGACGGTTTCCCTGAGCTCACCATGTAGAATTTCAGCATATTGATGATCACATAATGTTGATGAGTCAGGGGAGGCTTCAACAGTTGATTGTTGATTGTTGTAAGATGACCGTTGACGCGAGGTTGATTGAATTTATCTACGATTTTCAGACCTTTACATTGAAGTTTAGAAAAGCTTTGACCTCAGGGTTGACAATGAAAGAATTTGAACAGATTTGCCTAAGTTTTGACCTGGACATCGGTGATTTACAATGTTTGTCGGAAAACTAACGTTTTGACCCTCAAGGACTGCGCGTGAGGGCGCGTGAGAAAGGGTTCTGGGGCATCTGGTATACCGTATGAAAACCGGCCGCTGCTCTCCCTGGAGAAGGAGAGCAGCGGCAACCCTAATCTGTCTATCTCTACGCCTTTGCGTCCCTAAGCCTCTATCGATTAGTTAGGGTTCCCGTAAGTTAGCCTCCTTTTGTAGGAGAAGTTGGCTAACTTACGGGTTACAAGGAAGCCCACGGGCTGATACACATTTGTGGCCCGTATTACACGTTTAATTAATAACTACACAAATAGAAAGATATTTAATTATATTGGACACCATAAAATATTCCTAACAGTGACTCTCTTGGAAGTTGCTTCATGTAAGCACGAGTGAGAGAAGAGGCATCACTGGAAGTTGCTTAAACCAGTGCCAAGAACGCCGTTCTAGTGAGGGTTGAGAGCTCACTCTCCCGTTTTTGGCCTAACGGTCATATTGCGGCTCACTCACGCCGGAAACAACCAAACAGCGCCAAGCACCACCGCAAACCACCATCAAACACCTCCTTGGAGCTCGTATATCCTCCATATTACTTCCTCCACTTCTTGGTTGAGTAATATTTGGGATATCCCCGCTCCTTCTTCCCCAAATTCGTTCGCATAATCACTATTCACGAAAAAGGTCAACGCACTTTTCTTCATCATCTACTTGGCCGATTTCGATTTTGAGCTTGGATTGGAGTTCGCCTTGGAGAGGAGATCAACCTTATCAAGTTTGTTTCATCATCAAGGAAGGCCGTACAACACCCTACTGTTCACAAACGAAGCCATTGGTACGGATTTCTTAGCTCAAATCAGCAAACAAACTCAAACGCTCTCGGATAAGGAGGGGTTGCTATTTTTAGCTACCCCTTCCATGAATTGAAGTTCTTTCTACCAAGATGCCAAAATCTACGGTTAAAAAGAAGGAGGTCCAGCCTCCTACGAAGTTCTCCTCAAGGTTAAAGGCCAAGGCAAAAACAAAGGACTTGGAGGATGCTATCTCGGCAATGGACCAATTGAGTGACTCCGATTTGGATGTCCACTCCTATGCTAGTGATTCCGAAGGTTCTTCTAGACCTCTACCAGAATTTGCTCCACAACCCCCTGAACCTGAGGTAACCTCTTTACTCCCTCCTAATGAGGTTACAAATGTAGAAAAAATCATGGAAGAAAATGTGGAAAAAACCATGGAGAAAAATGGAAAGGAAATTGCTCTAGGTGAAAAGGGTGCGGATGGAGGAACAATTGATGCCTCTTTGAATGATGATTTGGCAATAACTGAACCCATAACCCAAGGGGGAGGGAATGTAAATGACTCCTATGCTGCTGCATTGGGTAGGCCCTTACCATGGAAGCAAACCGAAACCCCTTTGGTCAAACCATTTGCATCTCTTTTCAAGGACAATAGGGAACCTTCAAAAGGGATGAAACTAAGGTTCATTGAACCAGTTGGGGAGTATGTGGACTTGCATAAGAGGATCATGCCATCAATAGAGGAGATTTGGGGACATTGCCTAGTGGGGTACTTTGCGGGGAGATACCCCGGTTTCAAACCAATTCAAGAATTAGTCTCCAAATGGGGTGTCCCATGCAAGGTGAGGACTCATGATAGAGGGTGGGTTATTTTCAAGTTCCAAGGGGAAGAAGACAGAGCTAAGGTCCTAATGGAAGGGCCATATTCCTTATTTGGAAAGTCGCTATACCTCAAAACACTCTCGGAGGACTTCTCCTTTGAAAGTGAGGAATTCCTCAAAGTTCCAATTTGGGTGAAATTTCCAAACTTACCAATGCAAATTTGGAATGAGGATGTCATTAGTGAAATTGCATCAAGGGTGGGCATGCCTCTTACAACGGATAGGGTGACACAAGAGAGGGCTATATCTCGGTATGCAAGGGTTTTGATTGAAGTTGATGCCTCAAAACCTCCCCCCCTTACACTAAAGGTGCGGCTACCTAATGGTAGATTCCATTTCCAAAAACTCATCTATGAAACATTCCCGAACTATTGCTTCCATTGTAAGGCTTATGGGCACCATGCTTTCACTTGCAAAGCCATAGCCGAAATGGAGAAAAAAGAAAGGGAGGAGAAAAAGAGGCAAGAGCAAGGAAAGGGAGATCAAGGCAAAGATGACAAAGGCAAAGACCTAGCACCGGAGAGTAATGCCGCGACATTCCATGGAGAGACATCTAAAGCCGCGGCAACCAAGCCTAATGCCGCGGCAAAAAAGTCTAATGCCGAGCCTCATACTTACATTCCAAAAGAAGAACACCCATTTCTAAAGGCAGCCCGCCTAAAGAAAAGGAAGAGGAAACCAAAGAAGAAACAACATAGAGAGGAAGGTGAAGTATCCTCGGGTTATGAAACCGTACAAGAACATGATGAAGAGGATGATCAACCAAGAAAGATTTCTAGCTTCAAGGAATTTTTTGATGATGAAGTCATAGTGGAGATGGAAGCGGAAGAGTTTGGGGAGCCTACTATCAAAGTGATGCATATAGATGAGGTAACCGAGCCCACAATTAGATTAAACCACCTTCTTCAAGAGGTGGATGGAACTAAACCTGGGGTTTACTTCACTAAAACTTGTTTGGAGAAGCTCCCGGGGGTAAGAAGAAAGAAGAAGGAATATGTCTTCTCATCACTTTTCATGAGAAGTGTGTTTAGGCATTACCTCTATAGGTACTTCGAGGATGGGCACATTATGGGTAATGGAAGCAAAGTGAAAGATATGAGAAAGTTCAAAGGCAAAACAGCCCGGGTGGTAAGAGATATTAAGGAGGCCTATTTGGATGATGTTATTACAAAGATAGACTTCAAAGAGGGGGAAAGGCCGAAGATACACTTGATGCATTGTGATGAGGTGAAAGTGATGATGACTAGACTAGACAACTACTTGGATGAGGAGGAAAGCTTGGCGCGCAAAGGGATAACCTTCACCACCGAATGCCTCAAGGCTCTTCCCGGGGCAACACTAACGGAGGAAGGGTATGAATTCTCCTCTACTTTTATTACTAACGTTTATGATCTTTTCCTTGCTAGGTATAGGGGTTGTGAAGAGTACCGGGAGTGGAAGAGAAGGCAATGGGAGGTGGCTAGGCCGAACAAGAGGAAGGGAAGGAAAAACTAAATTGTTTTTTATGATTATTACATCATGGAATGTAAGGGGGCTGAATCAAGCCTCAAAACAAACCAATATACTTAATTTCATAAGGGTAAATAAGGTACGTATTATTTGTCTTCTTGAAACCAAAATGTCTTTAACTAGTTTTGCTAATTTTATGAAATTTAAATTGTCAAGTTGGAGGTATGTTACAAATTTTGATAAAATTGGTGGAGGCCGAATTGCTATCTTGTGGGATCCTTGTTATGTGGAAGAAGATATATTGGAAATTGATACCCAACATGTGCATGCTAGATTTAGGTGTAAAATTACCCAAGTAAATTTCTATGCCTCTTTTGTGTATGCTTTGTATACGGTTATGGAAAGAAGAGTTCTTTGGGATCATTTGTTTAGACTTAATGCAAATATTCTTGGACCTTGGGCTGTTTTAGGGGATTTTAATTGTGTGGGTGCCCCTCATGAAAGAAGAGGATCTGCTCCTCCTACGGGTTACTTAATGAAGGATCTAAATGAGATGAAACTCCAAACTAATCTAGATGATGCCCCTTCTACGGGTGAATTTTTCACTTGGAATAGAGGTGCCATTTGGGCTAAGTTGGATAGGATTCTTATTAATCCTTTGTGGAGTGCTCAAGGGATTACTTGTGGAGCCCATTATTTTGAAATGGAATGTGATTTTGATCATGTGGCTGCCCTACTATGTATTGGAAAGACAACTAAAAATGGCTCTAAACCGTTTAAGTTTTTTAACATGTGGTTGAAACATGACAATTTTGGTGGTATTTTAGAGGATGTTTGGAATAAGAATGTTGGGGGTACGGCTCAATTTCGATTAGCTCGTAAACTCAAACTCCTTAAACAACCACTAAAACAACTAAACACAAATGAATTCAGCCACATCTCCGCAAGAGCAAAGGAATCTAAAAAGGAGTATCAAAGAGTCTATCAATTAGCTCTATTAGACCCCCTTGATGATGCTCTTAAAGAAAATTTAAATGTGGCTAAAAAAAGAGCTTTATTTCTCAAAGAGGCCGAGGAAGCCTATCTTAAACAAAAGGCCAAGGCTATTCATATTTTGCAATCGGATAGATGTACAAAGTACTTCCACTCAATTGTAAAAAAGAGGCAAGCCAAAAATGCAATTGCATCTATTCGGTTACAAGATGGGTCTCTCACCCAATCAATGGACGAGGTTGCAAAGGAATTTATTATATTTTTCAAAAATCTTTTTGGCACGGAGGTACCTTCTTTTGATTTTGATACAAATATTATGGCTTCGGGTAACACCATTGACCAATCTTCTTTTGACAACCTAACTAGACCCGTGTCTGATTTGGAAATCAAAGAAGCTCTATTTGATATTGGAAATGATAAAGCCCCGGGGCCGGATGGATACTCATCAGCATTTTTCAAATCTAATTGGGGAAAGGTGGGTGAGGATGTGTGTGCGGCTGTTAAGGAGTTTTTTGAATCGGGGAATATGCTTAAACAGGTTAACCACACCATTGTTGCCCTTATTCCTAAAACCTCTCATTCTCCTTCGGTTTCTGATTTTAGACCCATTTCATGTACAAATGTGACTTATAAGATCATAACCAAGATTATAGCATCAAGGCTTGGCCCATGTCTTTCTAGTGTAGTTGATCCATCACAGGGTGCTTTTGTGGATGGTAGACAAATGACTGATAACATATTCCTTGCTCAAGAATTGGTGAGGGGATACACTAGAAAGAGGGTCTCTCCGAGGTGCATGATTAAGGTTGATATTAGGAAAGCATATGATACTATTTCTTGGAACTTCTTGGAAAAGGTTTTAAAGGGAATTGGGCTGCCCAACATTTTTGTTAATTGGATCATGGAGTGTGTGACTACTTCTTCTTTTTCAATATCCATAAATGGAAACTTACATGGCTGGTTTGAAGGGAAAAGAGGGTTAAGACAAGGTGACCCTATGTCTCCCATGCTATTTGTGTTATGTTTGGAATACTTGTCTAGGATGCTAGCTATTAGGACCTCAAATCCTAATTTTAACTATCATCCCTTATGCTCCAAACTAAAGATCTCACACTTAGCCTATGCCGATGACTTAATGCTATTTTCAAAAGGGGAGCCTAAGTCTATTAAGATTCTAGTTGATGCTTTAAATGAGTTTGGCAGGGTCTCGGGTTTACTAGTGAACCAAGACAAATCTAATATTTTTGTGGGGGGGAACATTGCACAAAAACTGCCATCCATATTACAATTGGTGGACTTTCAACAAGGATCCTTTCCGGTAAGGTATCTTGGTATTCCACTTGCTCCTCTAAAGATCTCTGTTGCCCAATTCTCTCCTTTGATTGATACGGTCACAGATTATTTTAATGCATGGAATACTAAGTCCTTATCTTATGCTGGGAAAGTTGAGTTGATTAAGTCAGTCGTCCAAGGGGTGCAGTCTTTTTGGCTAGGTATCTTTCCTGTTCCCAAAACCATCTTGGATAGAATTGTTAGTCTATGTAGAATTTTTTTGTGGGGGGGTAAACATGCTAAAGTTGCATGGGAAGATGTATGTTTACCAAAAGAGGAAGGGGGATTAGGAATAAGAGATACAAAGGTTTGGAATAATGCATTGCTGTCTCGTACACTTTGGAATATACATGAAAAACAGGACACACTTTGGGTAAGATGGGTAAATGGAGTCTATCTTCATGGGAGAGATGTGTGGACTTTTGTTCCACACAATAGGGACTCTCAATTGTTGAAGAGAATTGCTCTGATCCGAGACTCCATGGTATCTAAATACCCCTCTATACCCGAGACCATTTCTAACCTTGGAAAGATGGCTCACAATGGTAAGCTTTGCTCTTCTAAGGTATATGACCTTCTTAGGATGAAAGGAACAACCCATGCATGGATGTCTTTCATTTGGAAAGCCTATATCCCACCCAAGTTTTCTTTCATAATGTGGCTGGCCTATCGTAATAGGCTACCTACGTATGACAACATGGTGTATCTTGATATTGTTAATGTTTGTCCTTTTTGTAAGGGTGGTCCGGAGACGATACCACACCTATTTTTTGAATGTGTTTGTACAGGGCAGATTTGGGAGAGTATTAAAGGATGGCTCGGAATCTCTAGGCAAATGTCTTCGTTGAGGAGTGCGGTGAAATGGATTTCAAGAGATTGCAAAGGAGCACATATTAGAGCAAAGGCTACACGGATAGCTTTCAGCTACACAATCTATTGGATATGGAGGACTAGAAATGCGATTCGGTTTGATGGAGCATCACCAAAGCTGGATGACACAATTGCACACATTAAGTATATGGTTTACAAAGTTCTATTCTCGCTATATCCGTATCACATGATACCTTTTTGAATTAGAAACTAGCCTGTTTTTTTGTCATGAGGTAATGGCTATTGTTTTTGCTAGATGATAGTGCTTAGAAGTTAAGCTCTACAGCTTTTGAAGTTATAGGGTATCCTTGCTTGGATATGCCTCAAATTTTGCTCATATGATGTACATAAACTCGGTTACTATCTATATATTTACATTTCCCCCCAAAAAAAGAATCAAGTGGCTAAGAGGTTTAGTTAAGTTATTTAATACAACAATGTCGGACTTATTGGAACAACGAAAATTCTCAAAACTCATTATCTAAAATTACTAGTGGACAGAACCTTGAGGCAAAGGGCTATAGTAGATTTTCTGAACCGAAGCGTACCAAACTGAACCATATGCAATTTGGTTTAAGTTTGGTGGTATTTCTTCCAAACCGTATTAAACAGAACCAAGCCAAACCTAACTGAAACCCAGAAGAACCTAACCAAACCAAACTGAACTAAAGAAATTTAATAAACCTTCATATATTATTAAAAATAACAAATTTGAACTGGACCGAACTAAACTGAACCAAACTGAAAGATTGTATGATTTTTGTTTGTTAATCATTCTTCCAATCCATTCGAAACTAAACTGAACTGAAAACCGATATGTTCATCTCTAATGCTTTACATATGGTTTCAAGGGAAGCCCATCATGTGACACTCTTACCCCGTATGTACAAGAAGAAAGCATAAGCATGACATGATAAATGGAGTATACCTTTAGGTTATACTCCAGGATGTTTTTCTGACCGAGTACCTTCCCTACATACAAACACAAGTTTTTACCACTTACGTTTTTCTCTCACTCGTGCTTACATGAAGCAACTTCCAAGAGAGTCACTGTTAGGAATATTTTATGGTGTCCAATATAATTAAATATCTTTCTATTTGTGTAGTTATTAATTAAACGTGTAATACGGGCCACAAATGTGTATCAGCCCGTGGGCTTCCTTGTAACCCGTAAGTTAGCCAACTTCTCCTATAAAAGGAGGCTAACTTACGGGAACCCTAACTAATCGATAGAGGCTTAGGGACGCAAAGGCGTAGAGATAGACAGATTAGGGTTGCCGCTGCTCTCCTTCTCCAGGGAGAGCAGCGGCCGGTTTTCATACGGTATACCAGATGCCCCAGAACCCTTTCTCACGCGCCCTCACGCGCAGTCCTTGAGGGTCAAAACGTTAGTTTTCCGACAAACATTGTAAATCACCGATGTCCAGGTCAAAACTTAGGCAAATCTGTTCAAATTCTTTCATTGTCAACCCTGAGGTCAAAGCTTTTCTAAACTTCAATGTAAAGGTCTGAAAATCGTAGATAAATTCAATCAACCTCGCGTCAACGGTCATCTTACAACAATCAACAATCAACTGTTGAAGCCTCCCCTGACTCATCAACATTATGTGATCATCAATATGCTGAAATTCTACATGGTGAGCTCAGGGAAACCGTCATGTGTGGTACATGTTTAGATTGCTCCACACACATAGTGGGTATGACAAGCTGTGAGCAATCAAACCTTGCACATTCTGAGGGGGATTTTCAGTTTTCTCCTCCTGGCGCCTTACACAGACAAAGCAAGGAATCTCTCAACGGATGCAACATTCTAGGGGGAGTGTTCAATGTTATCCTCCCTGGTGCCTAACAATGACAAAGCATACCGAGTGCTCCAGTTGAGGGGGAGTACAGAGAGAAAATGAAGAAAGTAATGAGAGAACATGTCCCTATGGCTTAGTAAACCCAACTAAGCCTACCCAAGGGACAAAGCCGAGCGTAAGTGCGTAAGTGAGCGAGTGAGTGAGTGAACATTATGAGCATTAGGAAGCAGAAGGCTCAAGTGAGAAGAAAAACAATTATCAATGATGAGTCATCTACCTCAATTGCCTGCTATGAATTGAACATTTGCTCCTAGCCACTAAAATACTCTGGACTATCCCCATAGGTTCAGGACTGAATTTATTCAGATCCCGGGTAGAAGTCGCTGCATTTTGTCCAAACGGCGCATGCACAACCCTACCCTAGACCACTCACTTGTCTCCCAATAGACAGGTGTTTAATCATAGTTCACGGGGAACCGCATCTCTCATTACTGTCTCCTTCCGAGGCAAGTAATACTGACTACAGTGGCCTCAGCCCCATGCCACTAAACTTTCATTGATCACGTCGTGTCTAGTTACTCACTCCCAAATGTTTTGAAATTTTCTAGGACACAGACGCACTTTTAGAGTCAGTTGCAGGTCTACATGACCCGCGAGAACTTCCATAGGGCTCATCTATTACAGATGTAGACCAATAATTAGAAGGAAGTCCTGCTGTTGCAACATAAGAATCACCAACATTTTCAGGCCATTGCTAAAGAGTTTATCTCTATAGTGATGATAACGGGCGTCTTCACGACCCCGGGGTGGCTACGTTATCTTCTTTAGATTCTGCTTGTTTTTTCCTGTTTTTATTTCCGCAGAATAAGAGAATAAAAGCATGACGTCCCGATTCATCGGATCGTCATGAGGGGGGAGTCGTCCACATGCTGTTAACACTGAACAAATCATTCTGGGACACTTCACTCCTCCATCACAAAAATCAACACCTTCTCTGGCTTTGGGATCCAGCTTACTTCTCTCTGTCCGATCATTTAGTATGAAGCACTTGCAGCCAAAAACCTTGAAGAAAGAGATGTCGGGAGTTCTGTTGAATAGGATTTCATATGGAGTCTTGTCGAAGCGTTTATGGATGGATGTTCTGTTCTGAGTGAAGCACGCAGTATTGATTGCCTCTGCCCACATGAAGTGAGGCAGTCTGGATTGGATTAACATGGTGCGTGCTGCTTCAACAAGGGTTATGTTCTTTCTCTCAACAACTCCGTTCTGTTGGGGAGTTTTAGCTGCTGCAAATTGCTGAGTGATACCAAGTGATTCATAGAACTCAGTGAGAGTTTGATTTTTGAACTCGGTACCATTGTCAGTTCTAACAATTCGAACACTGTGCTGTAGCAGTTTCTGGATGGTTCTGATAAAGGTCATAATGTTTTCAGCAGCCTCGTCTTTTGAACGGAGAAATTTTGTCCATGTATACCTAGAGAAGTCATCAACGATCACCAGAGTGTATTTGCGATCGTTGATGCTTTGGACTCTCATAGGTCCACACAGATCCATGTGAATTAGCTGCAACTGATGTGTAGATGATGGTTCGGTTTTTGACTTGTGGGAGCTTCACGTCATTTTGCCCATTTTGCAGACACTACAATGATTTTCAGCGGAAGACTTTAGCAGAGGAAGCCCCTTGACAAGTTTCTTGGAGGACAAGGTTGATAGATGTTTGAAGTTCAGATGGGAGAGACGTTTGTGCAATAGGTTGTTCTGTTCAGTTGAAGCTTTGGACAGTAGACAGATGGAAGTGGTGGATTGGACGCTTTTCAAATCAATAGTGTACAGATTTGATGTTCTGTAACACATTAATAATGTATTCCCTGTGCTGTCAAGAACACATCATTGTTTTGCAAAGAACCTCACTTCCATCCCGCTGTCACAGAATTGCCCAATGCTCAGTAAGTTGTGTTTGAGCCCTTTGACAAATGAAACGTCTTTTATAGTGACACTGGCACAGACGACGTCCCCATACCCAAGAATAGGAGATGAGGCGTCATTCCCGAATCTGACATTGCCTCCGTAGCAGGTTGTGTAGTTGCCCAAAAGGTGCTTTATTCCGGTCATGTGGGTTGAGCATCCTGAGTCTAAGTGCCACACATGACCGTCCTGCAAAACAATCAAACAGGTTTAGGTACCCAACTTGGAGTGGGTCCTTCCTTATTATCAAGAAACACCTTTCTAAATCTTGCTTTGAGCTGTGATCCAAGGTCAGCAGCTCTTTCAACAAAAGATCTTTCTCTTGTGGGCTCTCCAATAACCAGATCTGCTTTTGCAGTGGGTCTGGTTTTTGGAGCCCACTTAGCAGTTTCCATTTTGGTGGGTCTGATGTTGTGAACCCACCTATCCATTTTAGTTCTGGTGGATCTGAATTTGGGGACCCACCTTTCTGTTTCAGTTTTGGTGGGTCTTCGATTGGGGACCCACCTATTAGTTTCAGGTTTGGTAGGTCTTCGATTGGGGACCCACCTATCCGTTTCAGGTTTGGTAGGTCTCATCTTGGGGACCCACCTTTTCGTTTCAGTTTTGGTGGGTCTAATCTTGGGGACCCACCTTTCAGTTTTAGGTTTGGGAGGAGAGTAGACATGTGCTTTGTGATTGAATGGTTGTTTCTTAAGTTTGGTTTTGAAAATCTCCTCTTTAGAAAGCCGATTAAGATGTTTCCTTGAATGAACTCGAAGAGCATATTTCATATCAGGAATACAAAACGTTCCCTTAGAAGTTCTTTTCTTGGTTTCTCTTTCGGGTTTGAGCTTTCTGTGAGGCTTGGTTTTAACAACATTCACATCACATTCATAATTATGGGGGTCTGGAACAGAATAACCATAAGCAACACTTGTATTATGAATAGAACGATGTCTAGAAGATGCCTCAGAAATATTCAGCTTGGGACTCAAGACTGAACTACTAGAAGTTTGTTTTGTAGAGACAGAATTACAATTAACTTTAGAGTAAAAAATAGAACTAGATCTAGGACTGGCATTATTCTCAAAAACTTTCTTTTTGCCTTCTGCGATTTCCTTCCTCTTTTTCCTCCACTCATTCTTCTCTTCTCCTTCCTTCTTCACTTCATTTCCTGTAAACAAAGGAGAAGAGAGATGAGTGGACGAACCTTTTAAAGCATTGTTTTTCTCATGTGAGGTGTGTGAACTGTCAGGCTTAGTCGTAGAAGGGTCTGTTTTAGCATGATACTGTTCACTCAAATCATTGAACTTTTGAAGAAGTTCCTGCCAGTTGCGCTCAAAACCTTTCTTTTCAGTTTCAAATCTTTCTCTCTCGTTATCAAGAGTTTTCTGTAGGTTTTTGAGCTTTTGAGCCATGGGAAATATACAAGGTTCCTCACCAGTTTTAGCAATACCTACTCTTGGGGGAGGGTCTAGAGGATGTCCTATATGAGGAATATCGTTAGCATAAGGGTCAAGGCATTCACTAAAGCAGGAAGTAGATTTTTCTTGTGAAAGTTGTTTTTCATTAACAGAGGGATAATCACAAGAAATTGTAGATTTTGGATTCTTTCTCTTTTCTTCTTCTGCTTCAGTGTTTTCTTCATCACTTCGAAAATACATTTTCTCGCCAAACCCTAGTCCCATGTAATCTTTGTTATAGATTTGAAGACAGTTAACTTTCTTTAGATTACGTGGGTTGGTTATGCCCAGTCCTATTCTAGGATTATAAAATCGGTCATCCTTTATCTTATTGAGAAAAATTGTCTGTTCAGACTGACCTCTTCTAGCAGCTAGATCCTCTAGTTCTTTTATTTTATTTAAAAGTGTTCTTCTCTTGTTATGCAAAAAATCGCATTCAGCCTTTGCTGTGCTTTTCTCTCGTTCACTATCCTCAAATTTCCTAGTTAATTCAGCTTTCTTAAGTTCAAAACATTCAAAATCTGAGGACACCTTTTTTACCTTCTCTGCTATCTCTACAACTCAAATCAAATGGTCAGCTACACTCACAAATCAACGATCATTATGTTCCGCTGTGCCACCGACAAGTTCTCCTCAAATGCATTCATTCCAAATAGTCAAAAAGACTACATTGTGGAGGAGACAGAGGTCAAATACTCGTGTCCTGAAGATGAATTCCATGGGCGTCTCCTATTCTCCAAAGAATCACTACTAGAAAAAGAGCTTACAGTGACACTTGTTTGGTGACACTATAGTATCATTAAGACATTAATGACACTCGTACATCACTCACTAGTGACACAATTACGTCAAGGTATAATAGTGACACTCCTACACAATTTATTATTTAATTTTAATATTTTTAAAATTCCATGAAATTTCACTTTTACTTTTAGATAACCCCTTCTCTCATACTCCTAATTATTCACTTCAATGCACCCAACTGCCTTCTTTGTGAGTTGTGGCCTCGTGACTGCCAGCTTGGCCGCTTGAATCGGAGCCGTATGCCACCGCCACTCGCCGGACGCACTATCGGGGCGGCTGGTAAGATGGACGCCATTCCCACTCGTCAGATGCTCCTTACGACCTCATGACGTCATCCTAGCTACTCACAGACTGAGTCAGTGAGTCCTTGCCTTCTCCTTGGGATTCCTTGCGACGAACGGAGATGCCGACCGGTAGGTACTCAACCTCTAGTTAGTAACCTCTATCTTTACCTACTTTGAATTTAATTCTTAATTTTTAACCTAAAAATCAAGACATTTTGAAACCTAATCTGGATTTTTTGAAGTTTATACCCTAGATTTAAACTTATCTACTGAGTGAGGAATATAAGATGTTATATTTCTAATTAGGAGAAGGGAAAAGCAGTACGGGAGCTTTGGAGGTCTTGCAATGCTTGTGATGAAGAAGGTAAATGAAAATGAGGTTTGAAATTCATATTGTATTATATTTGTGAATGAGTGCGTGTGTGTATATATGTGTGTGTATGTGTATATATGCGTGCATATGTTTTATGTGTATGAACAAGCAGTATGGAAGCTTAGGAGGTCTCTGTTCATTAGATTTGGTTTGAGTAGATCAAAGGTTCAATTTCTACTCCTAGCCTTTGTTTGTTAATGATGCATATCAGGTGTTTGTTGAAATTTATGAACCATCAAAGGTTCAATTTCTACTCCTAGCAATTTTTGATAAAAAAACATTCTCAGGATTTATTTCTAGTTTCTGGAGGATTCCAGTTTGTTCTAAGAACACGTTGGTGTCCTTGGTTTTCCTAATGTCGATTTTGCGTCATTAATGATGGTAGTTTCTAATGGACATGCACTTAAAATTATGTAAATGCCTTACATAATAAAGTCTAAACATTGGCCTTGATCTCCTGCCCCCTTCGTTGTATTCTCTTGTCCTCTCTTCTCCATTCACCAAAAAGAAAAAAGGAACAAAATGATCACAAAACAGTGAGGTTTGAAATGCAACTAAATTAAAGCATTTGAAATCATCTGTTTTTTCTATTTTAGATCAAAGTGGCAAGGTTCGTTCTGATTTTCAGTTTCCATGGATTTGTTCTTTTTCTGTCCAGTTTCTAGTTCAATATATTTTCATTGTAACTACTGTAACTGGTGTTATAGGCTATTGATCTACTATAAATGCAGAGGAAAGAAGATGAAATTCTCTCTACTATAAAGGAGAAACAACTTAAGGTACGGTTTGATTGAGGTATTTGCATGTCTTGCACCTGTGACTTGTCCCATGCACACCTCCACATAGATATGCGTCTTATACTTGTACCATACAATTAAAACACCTTGGTCTTACTTAATGAAAGGTAAGTATGTATTAGCCATGTAATTCAATAGGTGATTACTTCTTTCTAATTTTCTATTTTCTATTAGCAACAAACAAGGCTACTTATTAATGTGTGAGAGTTCAATACAAAATATTCTCTCAGTTGAACTTTATGAATACCATAAAGTTTAAAAACATGTGTGCAACATTGTGACTTCGTTCAACTTTAAACACAAAAAGTGGAAGCACAAAAGCAACATGTCTATTATAGGTACATTTGTATTCTTTACTTATTTTTTGTGGTTGTCTTAATTTGTGTTTACTGTTCGGTGATCAAACTTTTTAAAAATTTCTTTATAGGACTCAAGAAATCTGAGTATATTCAATCAATACAAAGCTAAGGGTAAAGCCACTTACTCACCATTGACATTGTCATTGCTCTATTTATAGTGTGCATCTTAAAACCTGTAGAGTGTCCACTTTAAAGGGAATGCGATAATACTCCGTACTTCTGAAGTTTTTTTCTCTCTTTGAAAAAAAATCATCCAATCTGCCTCTATTTGTTTCACTAACAGACACGAATAATTTTATAACTTTTTATTATTATCATTATTACTGATTAAACAAAACCCTTAGGAGGTGGCAAAAAAGAAGAGGTTCTTCTGTTACTTATTTGTCATTTTTTGGGACTCGTTTGTCCAAGAATTTCTAAACAGATTGAGGTAATATATATTTATAAATGATTATGCATGCACTCAAGGATAGGATTGTTTGGCTTGAAACTACTAATGAAGGTCTAAGTAGGGAACTGCATGAGTACCACAGTGAATGTGCTGCCACTCAACCGTTGCATTCTAAATCTATGATGGTTTACTTTCAGGCCAGTTGTACCTTTACTGTACATCACTTTTTTCTGCATGATGTTGAGATAGTGTGCTTCAATTTGGAAAGAATCAAGATAGAGTTGACATTGTATTGATACTCATTTTAACTAACAAGGACTTCTTCTCTGATTGTGTATTGTCCTTATATTGCAGGGACTTCCAACTGAATCAGAATTATCTAAGCATTTTATTTAAAATGTTGTCGACGGTGAAGGAACTCCGTTTCATTATCAGCTCTAGAGCACTCTTCAATTTCCGGCAGCAACAAATAGATTGTATGTGGTGGTCTGATTTTCAATTTTGAATTTTAATTATCTATGAGTATAAACCTTTGAAAGCCTTTTAAGTCTGCATGTTTCATTTAATAGTAAGTAGTGAATATTTGAGATAATGCTCTTGTTTAAACCAGAAGAAGACATTCAAAGTTGACAAATTGACCTACGTGAAGTTTTCCAAGATACTATGACAAACTTTTTTTGCTGGATTGATCTTAGGGAGGTACAGAAGACCATGTTCGTATTGACACATTCTTAGCAGTAAATGGGATTCGTGATTTTGTGAAAATGGATACGCTCGTAGGTAAACTGATCATGCATCTTAAGTATATATTTTATCTGTTTTGATGTATTAACTCTCATGGTTGGACAATTAATTAATAAATATGCTTTCACCCACATAGTTTCAATTGAAACAGTTACATGGGAAAATGCATGTAAGAAAACTTTAAAAATAGCTTGCTATTGTTGGGCGTTTTTGCCATGCTTACTATAGAATGATCATTTTGTATAGTAGCAATCATATTGTGCTTTGTTACATGAAGATTCATCTATGTTTTAATGATTAGGATGCACCTGTGTACAAGTTCCTTAAAGCAAATACAAGTGGCTTTTTTGGTTCTAGCATTAAGTGGAACTTCACCAAGTTTTTAAAGCAAATAAAAGACTTGGCGACACTACTGATCAACAAGATGCCGAAAGAGCATGGATCCAAAACCAAAGATGAGCTCTAGGACGTATACTTTCAAAACAACCACAACATGGCCGATGGTGATGCCAGGAATAATGATGTCTAGCATGTAGAAATAAAAATGTTGCATGGTTAAAGTGTAAATTTATAGCATATTGTAATACACTGTTGATACTGACATTGTAAAATAATTTGAGTAATAAATATAAATATTGATCTTTTATGAGCTTATTTATTATTATTTCTATAATCATTCATAGAATCACTAACAAATAATATAATGATTATTATAATATTATTATCATATTTATGACACCAATGTGTCGTATTTTTTATGATACCAACGTGTCACAAATTCTTATGATACTAATGTGTCGTAATCTTAAATCACATTAATGTGTCACAATTTATTGACACTATTATGTTTTACGATCAGTGACACTATATTTAGTGTCGCTAGCCGCCACATTCCCCGACGCTTTTTAAGTGTCGCAGAAAGTTTCAGCGACACTAAATAATTAATCAAATTACATTATCATGATAACATCCACGCTGCTTGTTATTAGTTATTAATTAATGACGAATGAAAGTTGAAGTTCATAATATACTATGTTGCAATTCATTGTTTGAAAGTTCTTTATCGCACAACTATTTTTTTTAGGGTAAACCCTAGATTTGATTGAATACAATCAAAAGCACAATTTTTAAAAAACATTGTATTTATAATATCATTTAAAAGTACAAGTTGAATATATATAATGGTGGAAACCAATTCAGGGATTAAAATTGAACATTGATGCAACGTTCTTACCTCATGAAGCAGCCGACGGAGCAATAATGCAAGACCAGAACGGAGAGATGATCTTTGTTGTCTCTTTCCCTTCGTCGGTCTCTTCTAGCTTTGAAGCAGAGCTTGTATCCATTATTGTGGCTACAATTTGGGCACTGAAAGAAAGATATAAGGAGTTTCAGGTTGAATCGGATGCCAAGTTAGCTATGAACTACATTTTGGAAGATGAATTGGGAAGATGGAGAGCCCCAATTCAGGAAATGTTATCTATGTTGCAACACAAAGGAATTTCCTTTTCTCACATTTGGCGAGAGGCGAACTGGGCCGCTCAAAATCTCGCATCTCATTGTCTAGCCCATCGGCTTATTCTTAGATAGGATTGTCATCTACCACTAAGGTAAAGAATGCATATTTTACGGATTTTTTTGGTATTCCTTCTCTTAGAATTAATTAATGTATATTGATTGGGCCAGGTCTGCCCCCCCCCCCCCCCCCCCCCCCATTGTTTCATTTATTTCTTTTTGTTGTTTTATTGTATCTTGAGGAGGTATGCCTCCTTTCAAGAGATTTTAGTCTAGTCCCCCTCTCGGGTTTGTATTCTTCTTGGTTTTTAATAAAACTCGAGAAATGTTCCCCGACAATTATCACACTTTAAGGTGGTTTAACCACCGAGTTTAAAAAACAAATTGAATATATGGGCGATGTGGATATGATATGTATGATTTTATACACATGGATCAAATGTACACATTTATTTACTCTTATAGATTCGTGTGTGAGCATGCCATAGGACTGTAAACGGTGATGTTTCGATTATTTAGATCTTGATTGAGATAGAAGATCATTTCCCTTTTAATCCTTTGGTGCGTGTGAACTTTGGTTAAGATGAGAACCCGTCAACTCCGTAACAAAAAAAGGGTATGAGAAATTAGGGTTTTCGATCCCTAGACATAAAAATTGAGGCGATGAAGGGGGAGGTTGATTGTGTTGGGCGGTCGTCATCCATATATTTAATGCACGGAACGATATGTTTTCATATCATTTCATTGATATTTAATTACAATGATGGCTAAATGCAAATTTGAAATAACAAATTGAACCAAATCAATAGATGTACAATGAAGTACATATATATGTACCTAGATTGACTAAGGTAGAACAACCATTGAGAAGTGTATCTTCAATGAGTGGTCCAGGTGAAGTGATTTTCAAGTCTGTAGAGGAAACCATGAAGAGATGGTGTTGAATGACTCTGGTCAGATCGATTTGTTACCGGTAAGCGAAGGATAGATGCAGGTTGGGGATAAGGCTAGCTAAATATGGTTCTGAGTCGAGAATTAAAGGAAGTGGGTGTACACGAGCACCAAGTATGCTGCATTATAAGGATGTTTTATTTTGGACTGAAATTTATTGGTTTGGTATGGTATATTTAAATCTGGTTTGGTAAATGTTTAGTCTCTGTATATTTTATCTTTTCAAGTCTGGACTGGTTTGGTGTTTTTAAGTCTAGTCAAGTCTACTTTGGTCTTGGACTAAAAATACTCCATAAGAAAATATTGTGAGTATTTTGGTGGGAAAGGTACATTTGATTGGAGAGAAAACAAAAAAATGTGGGGGTGGGGGTTAAGAGGAAAACCAACCACTGAAAAAATAAGATTTAAGTTATTGTTTAGCAGCACTTATAATGAATTATTGATGTTGTAGTGTGACTAGTGTCATAACTTAATGACACTAGTATTTTAATAACAACACAGGTCATGTCTTAGTGACACTACTTAAAAGAAGATCACTATAAAACAATTTTCTACTAGTGGTGTGCCATGAAAGAAAAGAAATCATACATTTCCTCAAAGTGTGGAAGAGTTTGACATTTATGTGTGTCCATCGAGGCAATCACATTGAATTCTCTTCCAGGAGCCAATATGAAGATTTATTATCATGTCAAGATTGTAAAAAAATTCATAGTTGCCACCTCTCTTGTAAGGAATAATTGTATTTAGATTTTGATGATGCTATATTAACTAGGACTGTAGAGTACCCCTTTAGAAATTATGTATTAGAATTTTCCCTTGTAAAGTTCTTAGCATATTCGACTACCAGAAGGCCTCTCTACCAGAAGTCCTCCAGACAGAAGATCTTGGTTCTCTGTCTAGGAACAGGAAACGTCAGGGTCTCTGTTACCCTTTAGCGTGACACAAACCCTCCTAATTCTCTGTAAGCTTTCAACAACAGAAAGTGCTCATGATCTTCTCTGGTTCAGTTCTCTGCCAGTGACACCAGAAGGTCTGACACTTGGAAGAAATCCACGAAGCCGGGAAGTCAACTTGAAAGATTCCTTCAACGGCTAGGAGTATGAAACGGAAAAGCTACAGTGCTCGCATTAAATGCTCATTTAATGCTCCCCATGCTCCGTGGAGTAATTGCAGATGATTGGCCGCAATGTCAGGATTACTTTATCCCGAAATAGTAACCCGCCAACTTTACCGGGTCCTACTGGTCAAGTCAACTGCTCGCGCATTAAATGCAGTTGTCCTCCTACTCCTCCAACGGGAAGACAACCTCAGTATAAAAGATACACTACGAAGAACAACCGGATAACTTTGCCATAACTTTGCTATCACATTGCTAACCAAGCAAGATATTCAAACTCTGAAAAGCAAAAGCCTCCTTGAGATTCAAACTCATTATCCTCTACAAGAGAAGGCAGAAGTTGGAAAAATACTCTTTCCAACTCAAGCAAAGTTCCAAGTGTTCTTCAACTCTTCAAGCTCCTCACATACACATATTTTGTAACGAAGCTAGTTGGAGGAACCTCAGTTTCAACAAAAACTCTTCTTGCTACAAGAAGGACGTCCTAATAACTGGAGTAGTGAAGTGGTGATACTTCAAGGAGACTCAGTGAAAGGACCAGTGTTAAAGGAAGCCAGGCAGTGCATCCCAGGACACATCTAGACTTGAAGAAGACGTGGAGTGCTTCTTAAGTGCTATGACTAAGGCTTTGTAAACGGCAGTTTTTACAACTTAGTGGAACAGTGGATTAGAGGAACGAGTTGTTCCTTGAACCACTATAAAAATCCCTGGTGTCGTTTACTTACTGCTTTTAATACGTGCACTTAGATAGAACTGTATAACTCCTTGAACTTGGTATCTGTGTTCAGCAGAACTGGTTCTACGAGTTAACAGAAGGCCTTCTGCCTTTGCTTCTCTGAGGCTAACAGAACTCCCTGCCAGAACCCCACCCGCTGCCAGTCTGTTCTTTCAGAACAGGCTATTCTGAAAATCTGGTACTTAGTTTAAAAAGCTAAAAACCAATACAGTCTATTCACCCCCCCCCCCCCTCTAGACTGTATCCAGTATAACCGGGACCAACATCTCTTTTTGTGTGTTTACCATATATAGCAGATTGTCAAAAGAATGGATTCACCAAGACTCTTGCATGTAGAAAATGAATGTCTAGATTGATATGAAAAGGCGCGATACTTATAAAGTAGTCATATTTTACCATTAGGACGATGCATATATTAGGAAAGCCCAGTTGAAGGCGAAAGTAATCAACTTTTGAATTGTTAATCACCGATTCAACAAGAATGAGAAGATGAACGTCAATTGAGAAGATGAACGTCCCATTGGTTTGATCTGGCTTGACCGGATCTGTTTAAGTCTGGTCTAATCTGGTCTGAACTGGTCTGGTAGATATCTGGTCTGTGTATTTTATAATTATCGATGTCTGATCTGGTCTGGTCTGGTCTTTTTAAGCCTGATATGAGTTTTGTCTTATACATAGTATGTCTTGGTGTAGATTAATGGATTTAATGGTTGAATAGATTACAAATCTTTATAGAAACATAGTTCCATTTTATTACTATTTTATTGTAAACTTCCATCCATATTTGCCAATGAATCCTCTCATAACTACATCAATAAGAATTTATCATTGTAATCAATTAGTTGTTCTTGTAACTATTTTAGTATAAGTTAAGCGTTTGTTTAAGAGTTATGTTCTTTTGTTTATGATGGTCCCGGATAGGGTAAAAGTCTAGGGGGGGGGGGGGGGTGAATAGACTTTTAAATCTTTTCGACCCTTACAAATATTTCCCTCTAGAGGAGTTGGTCTATAATCTTTTGGAAGATTAATAGATGCACAGCGGAAGTCTTTACCCTTTATATAATGGATGTTTCAATCACTTTCTGATCTGGGGAAGATTGGACTTAGATAGCTAGCAGTTGGCTTGGCAGTTGGCTTAGCAGTTGGCTAGGTAGTAGGGAACTGCTGAGGCAACTGCTCAGATTTTGATCTGACTTTCAGGGATTGATTTTTGAACGTACTTTTGGACAATGATATTTATGGCAGGCTGGTGAAACTGAGATGGTCACAGGAAGTGACTTTTATGTGAGCAGAGGGCTCAGCAGTTGGGTGGTCTCAGGTAACTGCTGAGGCACCTGCTATACTTAGAAGGTGAATTACTCGGAAATGGTAGAGCAAACCTTTTAGTGATGATGAGGTGCGTCTCAAGTGTGAAAATGGTCTCAAAGAAAGCAAGTGATTAAGCAGTAGGATAAGCAGTTGGGTCAGGTAAGACAATTGCTTAAGATTCTGCTGGCAAACTTCAATCTTTTTGTGAGAAGTGCTAAGTGTGTGCTTTGTCTACTGAATGTAAATCAACACACAGTATATCCTACTTCAGAGGTGGTGTAATCCTCCTACGTCCAGTCCCACCCTCTTTCAGATGGATTTCACTAAAGTATTAAGCCCAATACACTTAGTGCCAATCTAGCCTTTACAACACTTAGGCCTAGATTGAAGGTTTTTCACAGTGAGTATAGCACCACTCAAAGTTACTCAGTCCTTAGACTTTTCTCTAATGACCTAGTGGGGATCAAAAGGTACTCTATCTATCTACTTACACTGTAGGATCCGAACAACTGTTCTCCTAAGTGTTTACAACAATATGTGATTTGTTTCAAGAAAGTTCTAACCTCCAACTAGGAACTAAACTTCTATGATTTTGGCAATGAAAAACTTTGTAAACTGGAAGTTTAGTGAAGCATGAGTCCAAGCAGAGAGTAAAGTTTAGAATAGCACTTTCTCTTTTGCTAGATATCTCATAAATGCTCGTAATAGAAATTCTCTTTTTGGATGCTCAAAATGCTTGGTTAGAAACTTGCGTTTCAGCCTCTATTTATAGGCTTTCTGGCTAATCAATCATATCGGTTGGTTAGGATAGATTGATCTCTGCCGTTGAACTTTTTGAAGAGTACGAGTAGTACTCTTGTCTTCTTGTGCTGGAGCTTTAATTGCGGCTGGTGTATTTGTCTATAAATAATTCGGCCGCGGCATCTTCTTCCAGGATTGAGTCCCATGCTGTAGTCCCCAGTACTTGATTCGGTATTAAATACCGGTCAAGTATTTGTCTCCAATCATATACATTTACTTTATATTTATTTTCGAATTTGGCCTTGTTTTGTGACATTTAATTTTTTTGGGCTAATAAAATATACCGGTAGGATAAATATCATATTAAGGTAAATAAAATTACCTTATTGCATTTTTACTTTTTTCCAGTCATATTTTATTAGTCATAAAAATTGTACATTAATTTTGTCACTAATTTTAAATTAAATTGAGACACAATGTACACGTGTTATGTATAGTGGCATCATCAAAATCTTATCAAAATTGGGTACTAACAATTTCCCCCTTTTTGATGATGCCAAAACTATACAACACAAGTAACAAACATTTTTATTGATTTTCTTTGAATTTTTTTTTTGTACATTGCTCCACTTTCTAGAGTACAATAGTTTATAGTCTTTTTCGGACTTTTAATATCTAGCCTACTCTTGCTTGTCTTCTTGTTTCTTCTTGGCTTCTTCCTTGGCTTTGGCCTCTTCTGCTTTTCTTTTTCTGATTTCTGCTTCTTCCTTGTAGAGCTTGTTCTTCTTCCCTGTTTCGGCTTCTTTCTTGGCTGCCAGAGACCTTGTAGAAGAGGTGCCTGCTTGTGTTGTGTTTTCCCCCTTTTTGGCATCAACAGGGGTCTGACTTTCTCTGAATAGGGCTTCGATCTCTGGGTTAGAGTCAACCTCAATTTGTCTTGTTCTTGTTGGATGGAGGTCGTTGACTTCAATGGCAAGGGAAGTAACCAAGTTTCGAAGATCAGTCATATCTACCTTGATTTCTTCTTTGATTTCTTCTCCGTGCTTTTGAAGAGCTTCTTGGGTAGCTTTGTGTAACCTGCCTAGATGATCAGCAACATTTGCTCTAGTCTTCCCTATAGCTTCTGAGTGCTCCACTTGTTTGGTGACTAACTTTTTGGAGAGAGTTAGCATTGCTGGCAGCTCCTTAGTCTTGAGATAGAGTAGGTACTTCTCATGCACCTGGATTGTTTCAAGGGCCTGCTCCAGGGTAGTTGGTAAGGCAGAGGGCTCTGCTTCTACTTGGGCAGAGGGCTGTGCTCCTTCTAGGGCAGAGGGTTGGATTGAACTTGTAGGCTGCTGGAGTGCTTGAAGTTGTCCTTGTAGCTCTAAGCATAAAGTTTGAAGGTCCTGAAGGCCTCTCTTGATTGCTTCTTCCTGACCTTGTTGAGTATTGATGTAGGCCTCATGTGCATTGACTTGTTGGAGAGCCTTTTCGATGTTTGGTGGCAGAGAATGTAGAGGTGCTCCTGCTTGCTCCTGATCATGTAGTTGCTTGAGTAGGGGTTGAATCTGTAGTTCAAGTTCCCAGTCCTTAGCTCTTTGAGCTGCGAGTTCGTTGTGGATGTCTTCTAGCTGGGCAGGCTGCTGGGAAATCTGCATCTTGAGCTGAGCCTTTTGTTCTGAGTTGAACACTTGTTGGATCATGAGATTGCTCTTGATGTGGCAGTGAATTTCTGCAAATCTGGCTTCCAGAAGTTTATCAAAGTGCCTTTGCATTTTGATCAGCCGCTTGTGGAGTCTTAGTTCGGCATTGCTGATAAATTTGATTGTGGCTCTTCGTTCATTGATGAAGACCTCTGCCAGTGTGTCTTCAGCTCCACCAGTTAGAATTTGATGTTTTGCGTTCTCTGAAGTTGTAGTTGCATATTCTGTGTTTGCTTCTTGGTGAGGTTCCAAGTTGAGGTCCAGCAGTTGGGTCCCTTGTGGGAGAGTAGCAACCAACTGCTATTGGGGTGCTTTGGAGGACTCTCCCCCTCCTTGAGTTTCCATTTTGGATTTCTCAAGAGCTTGCCTGAGATCTAAATCACTTGAAGAGGAGGAATGTATGATTTGCTTACCTCTTGAGCTAGGAGGTCCCTTTGGTGAATCAACATCATCATCATCTAGATCATCATCACTGGATTCGGAGATGGCATCTTTGGCGGTGAGCTGCTTCCTTTTGATTGTATAGACTTGGTGGATTTTGAGTAGCCGTGTTGCATCTGCCATGTCATCAGTTCCAAGCCAGTCTATTGTAAAGTCTTCTTCTGCAATGAAGTGGGCGATCGTTTCAACTTGATGTGAGGCCCTGGACAGTTTCCACGATCTCCATGCCTTGACTTTGGCAAATTCCGCATCCAACTGCTCCAATGAAGTTAAGTGACGTGAGGCCACTGCTGGAGATGGAGGTGCCTGCTCAGCTTCAGAGGGAGCCACCTGCTCATTGGGTTGAGTGATCTGCTCCGTTGCTTGGAGAGCCAACTGCTCCTCTTGCTGATCCCTTTTTGTGATCTTAGGAAGGATTATAGATAGAGGAGTTTGAGAATCATTACTTGCGTTTGAGGAAGCAGCAGACATCTCTGTTTCTTCTTCTTGAATAATTGCTAATGGGGTGACCACTGCTTCTTCATTGACCAGGGCAAGAAGGGAGGCCACTGCTTCTTCTTGACTTGGGTTAAAGGAAGAAGCAGCTTCTTCCATTTCGGCCTATAGATTTCTTGTTGCTGTTCTTTGTTTCTTTGATTTGTCTTTTTGGCATCCTGATCTGATTCTCTTGGCAGTCTTCCATTTCGGCGGGCTTTTTCAGTATTTACTGCGTTCACACTGGTAGCAGAGGGCTAATTTTTGAGTAGGTTTCTGATGATTTTTGAGAGCAACCAGTACCTTTTTGGAATCCTTAATATGAGTTGATCCAGATGATGTAGGCCATGAGCTGAGATTCCATGTACATTTGTTAAAAATTGAGCCAACTGCTTGCCTGACGCAGTGCCCTGCTTCAGAGGCAGTCACCTGTTGGCAGTTACCTGTGCGAAATATTGAGCCATGATTTTTTTTGCCTCCATTTCCTTCCCTTTCTAGCTATTTTCCTCCTTGTTGAGAAAGTGTGTATATTCTTCCTTTTTAGCAGTTGTAGTGGACTGGTGGCCAGTCGTCTGTTGAGCCAACTGCTTGCTATGATGCAGTCAACTGTTGAGCCTGTTTTGTGAGTTTTGACTCCTTTTGATCTTGATATCCTGATAGTGACTCATTTGAACCTTGATGTTTCATTCCTTTGAGGTTTTTGAGTAGCCTACCTTTAGCAGGTGCCTACTCCAGAGTACTTCACAAAAATTCCCCCTCAGCAGGTGGCTAGGAATTCCCCTTTGATTATGGAATTATGTTCCCCCTGAGTGGGTGTAGGTTTATTCCTTCACTTGATCTAGATCATCTAGCATTCCAAGCTCCTGTCTTAGTTCATTGAATCTTGCTTCATTCAGTGGCTTGGTGAATATGTCAGCCAACTGCTTCTCAGTAGGAATGTAGTCTAGCTTGATGGTCTTCTTTTCAACATGCTCTCGGATAAAGTGATGCCTGATCTCAATGTGTTTTGTTCTTGAGTGAAATACTGGATTATGAGTGATAGCTATAGCACTTGTATTATCACACAAAATGCTGATTTCCTTTGTTTCTTCTCCATAATCCTTCAATTGTTGTTTCATCCATAGGATTTGAGCACAGCAACTGCCTGCAGCTATGTATTCAGCTTCAGCAGTGCTAGTAGCAATTGAATTTTGTTTCTTGCTGAACCAAGAGACAAGTCTTCCACCAATTAATTGACAGGTACCTGATGTACTTTTTCTATCAATTTTCCATCCGGCAAAGTCAGAGTCTGAATATCCATAGAGGTCAAAGCCTCCATTTTTTGGGTACCATAATCCAGAGTTAGGATTACCTTTTAGATACCTCAAAATTTTCTTTGCAGCCAGAAGATGGCTTTCCTTGGGTTTTGATTGAAACCTTGCACATATGTAGGATATATCTGGCCTACTAGTGGTGAGATATAACAAGGAACCAATTAGGCCTCTATAAAGTGTAGGATTAACATCTTTGTCATCTTCATCTTGACTTAGACCTTGGGATGTGTTCATGGGAATTTTCACTATGGACTTGTTCTCAACTTTGAACTTTTTCATGAGATCTCTTGTATACTTGGCTTGGTTGATAAAGATACCATCTGGAGTCTGCTTCACTTGTAACCCCAGAAAATAATTCAACTCTCCCATCATGCTCATTTCAAACTTTCTTTGCATGAGAGTTGAAAATTTCTCGCATAGTGCTTGATTTGAACTTCCAAAAATTATGTCATCAACATAGATTTGAACAAGCAGTATGTGGGAGTCTTCTTCAATTTTGAATAGAGTCTTGTCTACTTTGCCTTTAGTGAATCCATTATTCACTAAATATTCAGAGAGAGTGTCATACCATGCTCTTGGGGCTTGCTTGAGTCCATAAAGAGCCTTGTGCAATTTGTAGACTTGATCTTTCTCTCTATTGATTTCAAAGCCAGGAGGTTGCTCCACATAGACTTCCTCTTCTAGTAGACCATTCAGGAAGGCACTTTTCACATCCATCTGATAGACTGTGAATTTCTTATGAGCAGCATAAGCCAATAAGATTCTTATTACCTCCAATCTGGCAACAGGTGCAAATGTTTCATCAAAATCTATACCTTCTTCTTGGCAGTAGCCTTTGGCTACCAGTCTTGCCTTGTTCTTGATAATGGTGCCTTCCTCATCCATTTTGTTCCTGAACACCCATTTAGTTCCTATCACATGTTGATGATAGGGTCTGGGTACAAGCTCTCATACATTGTTTCTCTCAAACTGATTGAGTTCCTCTTGCATGGCTTGTATCCAGTCTGAGTCTAGTAGGGCTTCTTCAACTTTCTTGGGTTCCATTTGAGAGATGAAGCATGAGAATAGTGCTTCTCTCTGAATTGTTGATCTGGTACGAACCCCTGTATTGATATTTCCAATGATTTGGTGAGGAGGATGTTTGCTCAACCATCTAACATCAGATGTTGTTGTTTTGGATTGAACTTGTTGTTCATCATCCTCCTCTTCTTCCTCTTCACTATTATCTGGTAGAGTAGGAAGATTAGGAATGTCATGAGCGCTTGGAATGTTGTCTTTTGGTGAGTCATCTGCTGGCAGTGGGTTGTCAGATGAGTCAACTGCTGGCAGTTGGTGGCCATATGAGGTAACTGCTGGCAATCGGTTGCCTTTTGAATAAATTACATTTTCATCCTTTTTAATACTATTGTTTGAAAGGCAGCTTGGAGCCTTTTCAGTGTCCCTTGATTTGGATGACTCACATTTTTCTTTTATTTGAGCAGTGGGGTGATTTTCAAATACCACATGGATTGATTCTTCTACCACCAGAGTTCTTTTGTTGAGGATTCGGAATGCCTTGTTAGTTGTTGAGTAGCCCAGGAAGATCTTTTCATCAGATTTTGGATCAAATGGCTTGAGATAGTCTTTTCCATTGTTAAGGATAAAGCATTTGGATCCAAACACATGGAAATGACTGACATTAGGCTTCCTTTCTTTCCATAGCTCATATGGTGTCTTCTTGTGAGTCTTATGAATAAGACTTCTATTTTGAGTGTAGCAAACAGTGTTGATTGCTTCTGCCCAAAATCTTTTGGGTAATCCAGCTGCTTCTAAGATTGTCCTTCCTGCTTCCTTGAGAGTTCGGTTTCTTCTTTCAGCAACACCATTTTGTTGAGGTGTTCTTGCTGCTGAGGTTTGATGATGGATTCCATTTTCTTCACAGTACTGAATTATGATTGAGTTGAGAAATTCAGTACCTCTATCTGACCTGATCTTCTGGATTGAGAGACTTTTCTCATTTTGAATTAGCCTCATTAATTCAGGCAGTTTCTTCTCTGTTTCATTCTTCTTCTTTAGAAATATGGTCCAAGTGTATCTAGAATAATCATCAACTACAACCAGGGTGTACCTTCTACCACTTAAGCTTGTTGGTTCAACTGGTCCAAACAAGTCAAGGTGTAGAAGGCTTAAGGGCCTTGTTGATGATTCAACTTCTTTTGATTTGAATGATACCTTGGTTTGTTTCCCTTTTTGACAAGCATCACAGAGGTGGTCCTTTTTGAAGTTGATTTCAGGGAGTTCCTTCACCAAACCTTTTCTGGACAGTTTGATGATTGTTTTGAAGTTTAGATGGCTTAATTTGTTGTGCCATTCCCAACTTAATTTTGAATCTGCCTTTGTCATTAAGCAGATTCCTTCCTTTGCAGAATCCCAATCAACAATATACATGTCCTTCTTCCTTCTACCAGTGAGCACAAGTTTGTCATTTTTGACATCTCTGATCAAGCAGATGTCTTTGGAGAATGTAACGTTGTAGCCATTGTCACAGAGCTGGCTTGTGCTTATGAGATTGAACTTTAAACCCTTAACATATGATATGTTTTGGATTGTAAGTCCATTAATTGATAGATCTCCTGCTCCTTTGGTTTCTCCTTGTTTTTCCACATTCCCAAATGTTACCTTGGGTCCTACCCGTGCTGTATAGTTTGACAGGAGCCGCCTGCTTCCCGTCATGTGCCTGGAGCAGCCTGAATCTATGTACCATGTTTGTGTTTCAGCTGCTCCAGAACCTTCCTGTATAAATTAATGTTGAGCAGTAGCCCACAGGTTAGTGGGCGACTTCACTTGTACAAGTTTAGGCATCCATGCCCATCTAGAACCATTGAGTTCTAAGCAGATTGGTCTATAGCCATTTGAGGTGTTGTAATCAAAATGGATGGCTATATACTTGTTAATCCTTTTCCTCCTTGAGGTGGGAAATGGATTATTTATTTGAGGAGTCTGCTTGGTATTTTTGCTGTGGTTGGTCTTATTGATTGGTTGCCAACAGGTTTTTTGGTTTAGATGGTGAGGAGGTGTTGATTTATACATGTGTTTGGATTTTGG
This sequence comes from Cuscuta europaea, assembly GCA_945859875.1. NCBI lineage: Eukaryota > Viridiplantae > Streptophyta > Magnoliopsida > Solanales > Convolvulaceae > Cuscuta > Cuscuta europaea. The sequence continues at coordinate 7,259,681 of CAMAPE010000065.1, forward strand.
TTTGGGAGCAGGTTGGTTCCTTCTTTTGGGAACATTTGAGGGATGAGGTTTTTGGTAAGTGAGCTTTCTTGTGTATGAAGTATTGCTTGTAGATGCACTGTTTTGAGTGAGTCTGGTGGGGGATGAGTAACCAAGACCTCTTTTCTTCCTGTTTGGAGTAACTTCAGCAGTAGGGTGAGAGTTTTTACTATTCGTGCTGGAGTTTCTCAGCTCTTTGTTCTCCTTTTCTAAGACATCATTTTTTCTTAAGGCATCTAGTAATTTGGATTGAATTGCCTTAATGTCTTGTTTCAGTCTATCATTTTCAGCATTTAAGAGAACGTGGTGATTTTGGACTTTCTAGAAATCTTGTAATAAGGATTCTAGTGTTATATTGTTTGATCCAGAATCACTAGAGCTATAGGAGGAGCAGGATGTTACCTCGACATCGTTGTAGTGGTCCTTGGCCATTAAGCATTTGAGAGAGCTGCTTGCATTATTTTCACTTGAGCTGGTGGAAGATTCACTGAGCCACCTGCTGCTCTCTGCAGTGAGACAACTGCTGCCATCTTCACCCACCTGCCATGATCCCAGGCATAGAAGTGCTTCCTCTGAGCTCTCAGATGAAGAGCTTTCGTCACTTGAGCTGCTTTCATCTTCAGATTGAGGTTCCTCCTTTTTCTTTTCACTAACAAAGGCTTGTCTTTTGCCTTTGAAGTCCTTCTTGTAACCAGCTTTGTAACCAGTCCTCTGCTGCCCTTGATATTTCTGGGCTAAGGGCAGAGCGCATTCATTTTTGTAATGTTCTGGTTGTCTACAGTTGTAGCACAAGACAGTTTCCTCGCTTGTTTGAGGTCTCCCTTGTCTCCTGGATGGCAGATTGTATGGCCTTTTTGGAGCAGTTCCCTCCTTCTTCATGAACCTTTTAAACTTCCTTACAAACATGGCAAACTGGTCGTCAGTAAGGAGGTTGTTGAGGGATTTTTCACTGGATTTTGAAGGTCCAGGCTCAGACACTAGAGCTAGTGTCTTTGATTCATCTTCCTTTTCTTCCTTTATTTCCTTCATCTTGAATTCATAGGCTTTGAGATCACTGAAGAGCTTATCGGTTGATAAGATTCTTAGATCTCTGCTATCTCTCATAGTAGTCACCTTCATGTCCCATTTAGGGGGTAGGCCTCTCAAGATTTTAAGGGAAATCTCTTTTTGAGGAAGATCTTTCCCTAGGTCTGAGACCTCTGCTGTGATCTTTAGGAACCTAGATTCCATCTCTTGGATGGACTCATTTTGCAGCATCTTGAAGTCCTCAAATTTCTTGAGGGCCATGGTTAGTTTGTTGTCCTTCTCCTGTTCATCACCAGCTCCAATTTTTGTGAGCTCATCCCAAACGTCCTTTGTCGTTTCACATTTCCTGATCCTGGGAAATATGGATTCATCAACAGATTTAAAGAGCATGTCCTTGGCAATGTTATCAAGGTTATTTCTCTTTCTGTCCTCGGTTGTCCATTCCAGTTTGAGCTTGAGAATGTACACATCCTCCTGGTCATCAGTTTTGGATGTGCTGACCTTCATTATCCTGATAGGTCCAGTAGTGATTACTTCCAGCATCTCATCATGTTTAGGTTGAATAGGAGGTTTTTGGCTAGTTGACTGTCCATTGTTTAGAAAGTGTTTGGGAGAGGGAAGTGACTTTGGATCTTTAGTTCAAACTAGTCAGAAACTGACTCTAGGAACACTCCGCTCTGATACCACTTGATGGTCCCGGATAGGGTAAAAGTCTAGAGGGGGGGGTGAATAGACTTTTAAATCTTTTCGACCCTTACAAATATTTCCCTCTAGAGGAGTTGATCTATAATCTTTTGGGAGATTAATAGATGCACAGCGGAAGTCTTTACCCTTTATATAATGGATGTTTTAATCACTTTCTGATCTGGGGAAGATTGGACTTAGATAGCTAGCAGTTGGCTTGGCAGTTGGCTTAGCAGTTGGCTAGGTAGTAGGGAACTGCTGAGGCAACTGCTCAGATTTTGATCTGACTTTCAGGGATTGATTTTTGAACGTACTTTTTGACAATGATATTTATGGCAGGCTGGTGAAACTGAGATGGTCACAGGAAGTGACTTTTATGTGAGCAGAGGGCTCAACAGTTGGGTGGTCTCAGGGAACTGCTGAGGCACCTGCTATACTTAGAAGGTGAATTACTGGGAAATGGTAGAGCAAACCTTTTAGTGATGGTGAGGTGCGTCTCAGGTGTGAAAATGGTCTCAAAGAAAGCAAGTGATTAAGCAGTAGGATAAGCAGTTGGGTCAGTTAAGACAACTGCTTAAGATTCTGCTGGCAAACTTCAATCATTTTGTGAGAAGTGCTAAGTGTGTGCTTTGTCTACTGAATGTAAATCAACACACAGTATATCCTGGTTCAGAGGTGGTGTAATCCTCCTACGTCCAGTCCCACCCTCTTTCAGATGGATTTCACTAAAGTATTAAGCCCAATACACTTAGTGCCAATCTAGCCTTTACAACACTTAGGCCTAGATTGAAGGTTTTTCACAGTGAGTATAGCACCACTCAAAGTTACTCAGTCCTTACACTTTTCTCTAATGACCCAGTGGGGATCAAAAGGTACTCTATCTATCTACTTACACGGTAGGATCCGAACAGCTGTTCTTCTAAGTGTTTACAACAATATGTGATTTGTTTCAAGAAAGTTCTAACCTCCAACTAGGAACTAAACTTCTATGATTTTGGCAATGAAAAACTTTGTAAACTGGAAGTTTAGTGAAGCATGAGTCCAAGCAGAGAGTAAAGTTTAGAATAGCACTTTCTCTTTTGCTAGATATCTCGTAAATGCTCGTAATAGAAATTCTCTCTTTGGATGCTCAAAATGCTTGGTTAGAAACTTGCGTTTCAGCCTCTATTTATAGGCTTTCTGGCTAATCAATCTTATCCGTTGGTTAGGATAGATTGATCTCTGCCGTTAAACTTTTTGAAGAGTACGAGTAGTACTCTTGTCTTCTTGTGCTGGAGCTTTAATTGCGGCTGGTGTATTTGTCTGTAAATAATTCGGCTGCGGCATCTTCTTCCAGGCTTGAGTCCCATGCTGTAGTCCCCAGTACTTGATTCGGTATTAAATACCGGTCAAGTATTTTTCTCCAATCATATACATTTACTGAATATTTATTTTCGAATTTGGCCTTGTTTTGTGACATTTAATTTTTGTGGGCTAATAAAATATACCGGTAGGATAAATATCCTATTAAGGTAAATAAAATTACCTTATTGCGTTTTTACTTTTTTCCGGTCATATTTTATTAGTCATAAAAATTGTACATTAATTTTGTCACTTATTGTAAATTAAATTGAGACACAATGTACACGTGTTATGTATAGTGGCATCATCAAAATCTTATCAAAATTGGGTACTAACAGTTTACAAGTTAACTTTATATTGTAAGTGATAGTCATCCCAAACACAATGTGTACCGTGAAACTATTTCATAATTCGCAGTTTCTACTATTAGGCTTAGTATTTAATGGTTATTTCATTGTATATTAAAACTACTGATGGTCCCGGATAGAGGTAAAAGTCTAGAAGGGGTGAATAGACTTTTAAAGCTTTTTCAACTTTAAAAACTTTTCCGTGCTAGATATGATGATCTATAATCTTTTGGTAGATTATAGATCAGATGCACAGCGGAAGTCTTAACCTCTAAATAAACAGTGTATAATAACTTTCTGTATTTGAGTGGAGTTTGGTCGTATTTGAGTGAGCAGTGGACTGGGCAGTTGAGTGGACTGCGGGGAACTGCTCAGTCAACTGCTTAAGGAAAGATGAAAGTATGAGAAAGTTGATTGTAGAATCTTACTCAGAATGATGAGAGCTTTCTCGAAATGTGTTGAGCTGAGTTGAAGTGAAAATTTATGAGAGCAGTGGTCTGGGTAGTTGGGTGGTCACTAGGGAACTGCTGAGGCACCTGCTGAGTTACAGGCTGATTCTCAGAAATCTATTCGAACAAACTTCTTTGTAATGATGTTATGAGGATTTTTTGATATTGAGATGTTTCAAAGAAAGTATGTATATGGGCAGTGGGCTGAGCAGTGGGGTAATGTAAGGCAACTGCTTAGGTTACTGCTGGCAGCTTGCTTTCTTACTCTAAGTGTTTGGTGTGTCCTTTGTTAACTGTAAGTAAATCAACACACTATGTATCCTGGTTCAGAGGTGGTGTAATCCTCCTACGTCCGGTCTCACCCTCTTTCAGATGGATTTCCACTAAAGTATTAAGCCCAATACACTTAGTACTAATCGAGCATTTACAACAAACTGGCCTAGATTGAAGGTGTTTCACTTTGGAGTACACACCACTCCAAGTTACTCAATCCTTAGAATTTTCTCAATTGATCCAGTGGGGATCAAAAGGTACTTTATCTATCTATCCACACTTAGGACTTAATAACAAAATCCTTCTAAGTGTTTACAACTGTTTTTGTGATTTACAAGAAAACTAGTCTCCAACTAAGAACTAAACTTCCAGAATATAGCAATGAGAAATTCTAACTTGGAAGTTTAGTGAAGCATTAGTCTAAGCAGAGAACAAAGTTAAACAAGCACTTTCTCTTTTGCTAGATATCTCTTGAATGCTTAGTAAGGTTTTCTCTACATAGAAGACTCAAAAACATGGTTGTGAACTCATGCTTCGGCCCATATTTATAGGCTTCTCCAGCTTGATTGTTTTCATCCGTTGGTTGAGATGAGCCAATCTCTGACGTTGAATGTGTTGCCTTTGTTTTCTTGTGCCGGAGCCGATCTTGGTGATTTCCTTTGTCTTTCACTGATGAGCCGCTGAAAGATCACTTCAAGATCAATAAAATGATTTTATTGTGTGTGTCCCATGCTCCGAGTCCCATGTACAATTTAGCATTAAATACCTATCAAACTTTGTCTTTAATCATACACATGCAGTGTATATGATATGCATACCTTTTTGACCTTATTTTTGTGACAATATTAATTTTTGTGTTAGATAAATATATATGATGGAGTATATGGCCCGGGAACACCCGGCCCACAGACTCCTACTACTCCAGTAAAGGCCCAACAGGCCCAGAAGGCCCAACTGGCCCAAATCACAGCGCCCAGAGTACCAAGCAGCCCGCAATACGCACCAGGGGGGCCTTCGGACCCCTGGCCGAAGGCTCTAAACTCTCACAAAACGGGTTTCTCAAGCAAACTAAGAAACTGGGGGAGAAACGGCAGAAAATTGTAGCCCTCGGCACCTGGAGCCCTCGGCACTCAGGGGTCCTCGGCACTAAGAGCCCTCGGCTAGTCCTCTGCAGCCGAGGGCACCTCTCCCGACATAATATCCGCGCCACATGCGTACAGATCACCGTACCCTGTACAACGTCCCATCCAACAGCCGCATTAAATGCGGCCACATGCGGCTGCCAGCGCCAACCAGTTGAGGTGACCTCTCGGCCAATGGACGCTTGACATGTGTCCCTGTCCGGCATTTATTGCTACTATAAATAGCACCCCATTTCCCCATTTGTAACTGACTCATAAACGCTGAAAAACGCTCCACACTCATAATATACTTTCTCTCTCTATATTTACTTGCTCTGACTTCTCTCTTGTTACTCCCCGCAATAACCCTCGGATAAGCTACCCCCGGGTACACTATCCATCATTTGGTGCTCTCGTTGAGAGGTCGAACAATCAAGTAAGAAACCCTCCCCCTTCGCCAAACACTAGCCCTCTACCAAAATGGTGAGAAATACACGTGCCAACTCCAAAAACGTAGAAGAAGAGAACCTGGCCCTCGGCGACGTCAACGCCCCTGAAGCCTCTCACAGGGCTCCCGAGGGCGGTGTCATCGCTGGGCTCGAACAGGCGGCTGTCGACCTACGCCTTCAGATCCAGCAAAATGCCCCCGATGCCCGCTTCGGCATCGAGGCCAAGAAGAAAAACCGGAGCGATGACCAAGTCAGCCCTCCGGTTCTCACCATCGATGTTCATTCGGCGCTCTCCGCCTTCATCCAGACGCTCACTCAGAACCCAGGTGCCTTCGGCACCCTGGCTCCGGATCAACCCCAGGTTGGGGAGAACATCATACTTCCCCCTCTTCCACACCCCTTCGGAAACCCCACCCCTCGGGTTAGGAATGACGAAGGGGTAGTGGCCCAAGATACGGCCTCCCAGGAAGTTCAGTCTCGGGACCGCCAGAATGACAACAAAGAAAGGCCCCGCACTTCCGCCCTCAACCGGCTCGGAGGAGGGCAAGACCGCCGAGGGGTCCAAGACCGCCTCGGAGGGAAAGCACTCCAAAGGCCCCAGGAAAGCGGAGGGTCTGTCTCGAGGGCAGACGAGGAGCGTCCCCCTCGGGACAAAGGCAAGGCACCCCTTCATGCCGACGATGCTCGCCACCAAATCAACCAGGCCCACTCGGCCCGGGTTCGTTCGCAGGGGGCGGAGACCCTCCCGAAGGATCCCCGGGACGATATTATTGCGGCCCTCCAACGCCGGCTTGATGAAATGGAGGCCAGCAAAGCTCACGCCACCACCTCCACCCCTCATTCAAACCTCAAATACGAGGCCATGATGGCCAAAATGGAGGAATTACAGAAGAAGGTAGCCGAGGGCTCCGTGGAACCCGTCATCCAGCTCCGGATCCCAGAAAAATACCGAGGGCAACACATACAGCCCTATAACGGGAAGACGGACCCCCAGGAACATTACATCAAATATCAAAACAACATGATGATGGTAGGGGCGTCGGACGAATATTTGTGTCGTTGGTTCCTCTCCACCTTAGAGGGGCCGACATATGAATGGTTCAACCGGTTGCTCGAAGGCTGCATTGATTCGTGGCAAGAACTCGCCCAGTGATTCTTGACGCAATTTGTCGGGAGACGTCGCACAAGGAAGCACTTCTCCCACCTCCTAACCATACGCCAAAAGAGGGATGAGACCCTTTGGGACTTCCTGGAGCGCTGGAGAACGGAAGCCGACAAAGTCGACGGTGCTGACGACGGGACCCTCCTAGCCCTCCTACAAACCGTCCTCTGCACCGGCAACTTTTCAAGGAGCCTCATCATTGAACCCCCCCTTGATTACATAAGGGCCCTGCAGCGGGGAGACTGATACGCTGAGGCCGAGGAGGTGGAGAAATACCACCATCATCCAGATCAGCAACCCCCGAGGGCTGACAACAAGAACAACCGAGGGCCGGGGGCTCCACCAAATCATCCCAAGGCTTCAGGACCCTCTGATGACCGCCCTCGGAAAGGCCAAGCCAAGCTCAGGGGAGGTTATAAGAGCAGTCCTAATACTTGGGCACATCCCATTCTCCTGGACCGCCCTCGGACACCATTGACGCACCTCGTCAACATCATCCTTGATTTTGCCGAGGAGAGGGGCCTCGTTGAGCGCGATTCTCGCGCGCCCCCGGAGGTACATGCTATCAACCCTCAGTTCCCCTACTGTCGCTTCCATCGGCACCTGGGGCACAGAACCGATGACTGCCATCAGCTAAAGACGGCCATCGAGAGATTATTACAAGCGGGGCACCTGTCCCAATTTATCCAGAGCCCTCGGCAGGAGGGGCCTTCTCATCAGGGACCTCCCCGAGGGCACCACACGAAGGTGAACGCTTGGGTGAACCCGAACACCATCCCCCTCGGCAAGAAGAGGGAGATCGGAAACTTGGAGGAGGAAGAGGAGGAGTACCCCCACTACCAGGAGAAAAACGCCACATCCTCATGATCACCGGTGGCAATACAGGGGGCGACTCCACCAGCCAACGGAAAAAGTGGGCTCAATCGCTTTACGTAGGGGAAGTCACTCACATGCCCCCGGTCAAGCGGCTGAGGGAGGAACCCATTGCCTTCACCAACGCAGATCTCCCTCCTACTTCTTCTCCTCACAGGGATGCCTTGGTGATTCGGACTGAAATAAACGACACCATCATTCACCGAACTTACATTGACACAGGCAGCTCCGTCAATGTGATGTACCTCAGCACCTTCAGAGAGCTGCATCTGGAGAGGGGGACCCTTCGGCCCATTAAGACCCCTCTTGCCGGCTTCACCGGCGATACTATTGATTCCGAGGGGGTAATAACCCTCCCGGTAATCTTTGGCGACGGGCTCCATAGAGCCCAGCTCGAAGTGGAGTTCGGCGTCGTCAACATCGACTGCACCCACAACATCATCCTCGGCCGGCCAACCCTCGAGGACCTCGAGGCCATCATCTCCATGAGGCACCTCTGCCTCATGTTCCCCGCCGAGGGGGGCATAGGCTACTCCCGGGGGAATCAGAAAATTGCCCGCGCTTGTTATCTTCAAGTCACGAAGAAAGTAAGTAAGACGGAGTTCCGTGTTGACACCATCACCGGAACCATCAATGAAGAAGAAAAGAGGCCGAGGGCTGAACCAGCCGAGGACGTAGAAGACTTTGCGCTCGATCCGGCCCAACCGGAGAGAGTCGTGAAGATTGGAGCCCAGCTCCCTGAAGATCCGAAGACCGGTATCACCGACGCCCTCTGCGCCTACTCCACTGTCTTTGCATGGGGGCCGGAGGACATGCCGAGAATAAGCCGAAGGGTCATCACCCACCGCCTCTCGGTGGACCCCTCGGCAAAAGCAGTACAGCAACGAAGAAGACCCCTCTCCACCGAAAGGAGGGAATTTGTGAAGAAGGAGGTCGCCATGCTCCTCTCTATTAAGCACATCAAGGAGGTGAAATATCCCTCATGGCTAGCGAACGTAGTCCTCGCACAGAAGCCTCCTACCTTCCGCATGTGCGTGGACTACACGGACCTCAACAAGGCGTGCCCTATGGACCCTTTTCCTTTGCCCAATATCGATCAACTTGTAGATGAAACCACGGGGTGTGAAATCATGTCGTTCCTCGATGCATTCCGCGGATATCATCAGATCTTCATGCATGAGGAAGACGCCGAAAAGACATCCTTCATGACTCCCGAGGGCATCTTCTGCTACTTAGTGATGGCCTTCGGCCTAAAGAACTCAGGGGCCACTTACACCCTGATGGTGGCCCGAGTCTTTCAAGCCGTCCTAGGGCGCACCATGGAGGCCTATGTCGACGACATGATCGTCAAAAGCAAGCAATCTTCCAGCCATGCCGACGACCTCCGGGAAATCTTCGCCATCATGCAGAAGTTCAACCTTCGGCTAAACCCGAAGAAGTGCACCTTCGGCGTCCAAGGGGGCAAATTCTTGGGCTACATGGTGAGCCGAAGGAGTATTGAGGCCAATCCCGAGAAGATCCAGGCCATCATCAACATGGAGCCCCCACGCAATGTGAAGGAAGTTCAACGGTTGACGGGCCACCTGGCAGCCCTCAGCCGCTTTCTATCTAAATCAGCGGAGAAGTCTCTACCCTTCTTCCAGATCATGAGGAAGACGGTTGGCTTTCAATGGACTCCAGAATGCCAGGGGGCTTTCGACGAGCTCAAACGATATCTATCTTCACCCCCTGTGCTATCCAAACCGAAGGTAGGGGAGACCCTCTATCTCTACCTCTGGGTCAGCCCGGCAGCCATCAGCTCCGTGCTCATCCGGGAGGAAGACGGCATCCAACATGCCATCTTCTATGTAAGCAAGACCCTAAGGGAGGCCGAGCTCAGGTACTCCCCTGTGGAAAAAACGGTGTTAGCCATCGTTTGGACCGTCAAGAAGTTGGGCCACTACTTTCAGGCTCACCCGGTTCAGGTCCTCACTCATCAACCCCTCGGCGCCCTCATGAGAAGCCCCACCAGCTCCTCCCGCATGGTGAAATGGGCCATCTTCTTGAGCCAGTACAACATTGACATCCGTCCGAGGCCTACCATCAAGGGCCAAGCCCTGGCGGACTTTGTGACAGAGTGTACCGCAAGGGCAGCCACGGACGGGGAGCCCTCGGCTGCTTTGGACGACTGGTGGACCCTCTACACCGACGGCTCCTCCGCGACCAAAGCATGCGGGGGAGGGGTAGTCCTCATTACTCCCGAGGGCTTCAAAGCCTACTATGCAATCCGCTTCTCCTTCAAAGTCTCCAACAACGAGGCCGAGTATGAGGCCCTCGTATGTGGCCTTCGGCTGGCTGCCAACATGAAGGCTCGACAGATCCACATCAAATGCGACTCCAAGTTGGTCGTTGGCCAAATCTCCGAGGAATATGAGGCCAAGGAGGGGAGAATGAAGCAGTACAAAGAGGTGGCCAAGGAGTTGCTTAAGATATTTGAGGCACACTCTCTCACTCAAATACCGAGGGCTCAGAACTCCGAGGCTGACATACTATCTAAGCTCTCGGCCGACTCCCCCGAGCACATCTCCAAGATTGCAAAAATTGAGGAACTCAGTCTCTCAAGTATCCATGCAAGCCTCGTTATGAACATACAACAACGCCAAGAGGACTGGATCACGGATATCATCACCTTCATCTCCACAGGGCAGCTACCCGAGAACGAGACCCGCGCTAAACTGGTAAAACTGAGGGCTCCTAGCTATACCATCGAAGACGGAAGGCTCTACAAACGGTCTTACAACGGCACGCTACTTCGGTGCCTTCATCAGGATGAAGCCGAGGTCGCAATGGAGGAGGTGCACAGTGGCACTTGCTCAGCTCACCAGGGACCCTTCTCCATGTCCCGAAGGCTCATTCTCCAGGGCTACTTCTGGCCAACCATGGCCAGAGATTGTGTTGACCTTGCCCGAAGATGCACCGCATGTCAACATTTTCAGAAAGCCCCGGGCAGGCCAGCGGTCAACTATGCCCCCATCAGCACATCTGTCCCCTTTTCTCGATGGGGGATAGACCTTGTGGGCCCTCTGCCGCGGGGTACCTCCAACAACAGGTACATCATTGTGGCCATCGATTACTTTACCAAGTGGGTGGAGGCTGAGCCCCTCGCCAGTATCAAAGAGGCGAAGTGCCGTTATTTTGTCCTCAAGAACATCCTCACAAGGTTTGGCGTCCCCCAGCAGATCATCTCCGACAACGGAACGCAATTTGAGGCAGCCCCCTTCTGTGCCCATCTGGAGGCATGGGGCATCAAACACACCTTCTCCTCCGTTGCCTACCCTCAAGGCAACGGGCAAGTAGAGAATGTCAACCGGACCTTGCTCGAGGGCCTCAAAAAGAAGCTGGAGGCCGAGGGCGGTGGCTCGGTGGAAGAACTCCACAACATTCTTTGGGCCTACCGCACCACCCCTCGGCGAGCAACAGGTGAAACACCCTTCTCCCTCTGCTACGGTTTTGAAGCCAAAGCTCCTACGGAAGTCACCCTTCCCACCCAGAGGGTGATCCAATATGACCCCGAGGTCAACAACAGCAACATGGCCCTCGACCTCCACCTCCTTTAAGAACGCCGGGAGCAAGCCTTCATCCGGGCAGAAAACTACCGAAGGCAAGTCAAAGGCTACATCGACGCCAAGGTTCGCACCCGAGAATTCCAAGTGGGGGACTATGTCCTCCGGAGGAGGGAAGCCAGCCAAAGTTCGAAGGCCCCTACATCATAGCAGCCATCATCAAACCTGGGACTTACAAGCTCAAACGCCCCAACGGGAAAGAGGTCCCTAGACACTGGAATGTACACCACTTAGTTAAATGTTATCAATAATGTAAGAGCGACCAAGCCCTCATAACTAGTGAATGTATTATCCTATGGCTCAAGGCCTCCAATTTTGAAGAATGAAGACATATTCAAGACACCAAGAACAAAACACTTATGAGCGACCAAGCCCTCATACCAACTACAGGCCCCAGGCCTCACCTCGAGAAGAACCCCCTCCGGCGTCAAATCCCGAGGGCGGACACCACCAACACCTAAGACAACAGTGAAAACACCATTTGTTTTCAACCAAGACCCCTCGGTACCAAGTACCGAGGGTGGAAACTCCCATCACCGACGACAAGAAACACCAAGTGTTTCATTTCCCTTCGGCACCCAGTGCCGAGGGTACACCTCCACCATCAACGTCAAGACGAAGAAAAACACCAAATGTTTCAAAGAAGACCCCTCGGCACCCAGTGCCAGGGATATGCCCTCCTGTCAACTTTCAAACACCTGTTGGGAAACGCCAAACGTTTCCTTCGAAGGCCCTCCGGCACCAAACGCCAAGGGTGAACACTCCAATCAAAACACCAAATGTTCCTACAGAAGACCCCTCGGTACCAAGTACCGGGGGTACACATCTCCACCATCAACATAAAAAGAAGAACACCAAGTGTTCCTACAGAAGACCCCTCGGTACCAAGTACCGGGGGTACACATCTCACCCGTCGACGTCAAAAGAACACTAAGTGTTCCCACAGAAGACCCCTCGGTACCAAGTACCGGGGGCTACATATCGAAACTAACACCAAGTGTTGTTTCTAAAAGCCGTACCCCACGAGGACGCATATACCGAAGGCGCCACCATCGGTGCCGGCGGCACGTAGTGACCCCGGCCATTTGCAACTAGTGTGCAAATGAAAACCCTTCTTTGAAACGCTTTCCGCGTCACTACCCCCAGGGTATGACAGGCATGAGAAATGCCCATGATTCGACTTTCAAAAACGGAACGCTTTCCGCGTCATCACCCCAAGGGTATGACATGCACGAGAAATGCCCAGGATTCGACTTCCAAACCGAAACGCTCCCCGCGCCACCACCCCAAGGGTGTGGCAGGCCACGGACTATGTCTAGCGCCGAGGGGACGACTTTCAAAAATGAGGCGCTTTCCGTGCCATCCCCCAAGGGGAGGCAGGTTACAGACCACCATATCTTGTGCCCAGGAAACGACCCTCGATCCCCTCGGAACTCGGAAGGTTAAATCGAGGGAGGAGAGCCATTGGTGTATTCTGATGGTCTCCTGATAGGCCCAGCCTTACCAAGAAACCAAGTTTCTTGATGCCTTCCCTTCACCACCAACCACAAAAAGGGGGGGGGGGGGGGTGAAGGGGAGTAGACTCAACGAGAAATCAAAGAGTACACTCCAACAGATCAAACCATGTCGAGGGCTTCCCACGGGAACACCTCCGGTAATTGAAGGCTCCTATTTCCCGAAGGATACTACTCAAACAAATATCATCAAGAAACGGCTAAGTCCACTGCTTGTTCACCTCCGGTCACACAAGCACCGAAGGCTTCAACAATACAAAGGGACTGGACTATCCAAAGTCCACTAAACGGTACTTCAAACAAATACCGAGGGCATCTGTTATGCACTAATACCGAGGGCCCTTACCTCATGACAAGGGACACAACTGGCTAAGTCAAACTCTACAACTTTTCAAGTGAATGTCGAGGGCACATACTCCTCATCGGTTTCCTTTACAACAACAGGACTCCACATTTTTCCTAAGTCCACACTTTTGGAAAATGACAACAACCGGAGGCTAATATATCACCCGACAACCGAAGGCATCTATTACAAATCATCAAAGGCCAACCGAGGGGGCTTATTCCAAAATATTTGCCCCTCGGACAGACTCCTCACTGACCGAAGGTTCAACATCTACGACACACTTTGAGATTTTTTCTAAGTCCCACATATTTGGCCCTCGGTCAAATACTCATACAACACTAGGGCCTCACGATCACCCGAAGGGTCCTATTCATATACCCGGAGGGATCTACATCCCGAAGCTCAACATCAATTTACGCTTAGAAAATATTCTAAGTCCTAAATGAGTAGCCCCCGGGCATCTCGCAAAAGTGACGCAGAGTCAGAGGGCACCTATCACCCGAAGGCGACACAAGGAAGCAGCACTTAGAAAAAATTCTAAGTCCTAAAGATTGGTCCCCCGGCCCAATCAATATTACAGCTAAGGGAATATGATAGCCGAAGGCTATGCGATACAACAGCACTTAGAAAATTTTCTAAGTCCTACATATTTTTCACTCGGTCAACTACTCATACATCAAGAAGGGATGCCATCGCCCGAAGGCTCCCAAGGGAAAAGCTACACATAGAAATCTTTCTGAGTCCTACATATTTCACCCTCATCTCAACTTGTGAAGGGACCTAGTGGCCGAAGGCTACCTATCAATCAAAGGCTACAGTACACAACGGATCAACACTGAGGAAAATCTTCTAAGTCCTAAAGATTGCCCCCCGGCCTAATCAACATTTCAGTTGGGGCTCCACAGTAGCCGAAGGCTACATGACACACTACATTTACAAAAAATTTCTAAGTCCCAATAACATGGCCCTCGGCCATCACTAAACCACCATACATTCATACGTGAGGAAAGCATAAAGGGGAAGGCATACATTCAAACAGAGGGCGCATTCAAACGTAAAAAGCCCGGAGGCAGCATGCATTCACAAAAAAGAGTGAGTGTAATTGTTACAATAATGGCCGAGGCCGAAAACATACAGAAGTTCATTACAAAGAGTTTTCAAAAATCAACTAAGTACAGGCTAAGACTTATCAGCCACTTCATCGAGGGCCCCTGCGGCAGGTTTGGAGGAGATTTCTTCTTCGACGGCATCGTCCCCGACGGCAGCACCATCATCATCGCCACCCATCATCATAGAATCATGAATCACCGGGCGCTCGTCGCCCTCGGGGAGGGGGACTCTCACATCTGGCTGCAACGGGGGGAGGCCGTACACCGAGGGGTCAAACTCCGCCAGAGGGGTGCCGAAATGCCGGGCGAGCCTCCGGTAAACCAGATGTTGGGTGAAGAACTCGCCGGCTTGATAATAGGTGTCGCCCCTCTCGTTTATCCAGTCGAGCCCAGGGCCCTTCACCCAATCCTCGATCGAGGCCTTCACCACAGAGGCCACCCACTCCCTCTGGCCCTCGGCCTTCCAACCCTCGGAGATGAACCCAGCGATGGCCTCTTCCCGGGCTTTGACGACAGCTTCGGCCTTGGCCTTTTCGGCGTCCTCAGCCGCTTGCTTTCTCTCCTCGGCCGCAACCCTCTCGACCTCTGCCTTGCCCTCGGCCTTGCCGTCATCTCTGGCCTCCTTCAGCTTCAGCTCCGCTCGCCGAAGGGCGTCCTCCAGCTTGCACACCTCCCAGAGGGAAGCGTCCTTGTCATGGATCAGCTCCTTCACGGACTTCTCTAGCTCGGCCTTATGACGGCGCCACTCCTCGCGCCTTCGGGCCTGCTCACCGAAGGTTATACACGCCTGTTGAATAACAGACAATGGGTTCAGACGGGCATTGGGAATATACTAAGTGTTAAGATAAAAGCAAAGTAAAAATACTTACAGCCAGAGATGATCGAAGGGCCTTGCTTTCGAGGGCGTTGTCATCGTAGGAGGAGAGGGCTTCCTTATCCATCATCGAGGTAATCCCCCTCAGGAAAGACATCGGTTCAGCTGAACCGTGCAACACAGATGCCCCCGGAGCGAGGGAGAGCTGAATAATTTCCCGAGGCAAGTTCTCCGGGGGGAGATCTGTTTGATCCATCGGAGTGTCAATGGCCGGGGAGTCAGCGGAGGGCTGATCATCAATTACTACGAGGGGGCCGCCATTCCTACAGTGCCCCCGGCAACCTTCTGTTTCTTGATAGGGGGCTCGACCCCCTTGCCTCCCTTCTTCTTTTTGGCGGCCACCTCGGCCTTTGGACCCCCGGCCACAGTAGCAGGAGCAGCATCAACAGAAGGCTCCACAACCTCCTTCGTGAAAACCTCATCAATGGGCTTTTGGCCCGAGGGATCCTTTTTCTCCTTCTTCTGGGCCTGAGCCCTCTCCTTCTTCTTTTTCATTGCAAAGAGAGCCTCCATACCTGCAAAACAATGAAAAGAAAAGATTAACCCGAAGGATTCATACAACAAACAACTATCGGGATGCAAAATAAGAATGCCTAAGTACAAGACTAAGGGCCCTCGTAGACTACCTCCTGCTCCCCCGAAGGCCTCAGCAAAAACGGGATACTTCTCGTCCGCTTCCCCGATGAAGCGGTATCTCCGGAAGCCGAGGGCGTAGAATTCCTTGTCGGCAGTGTAGTCTTTAATAGACACTTGCTTCGTGCGACCCTCCGGGATTTTGGCTATTACCAAGCCATCTTTCTCGAGAGCGGCGCTTCGAACCTTCAGATGCCGACGGAAGCGATCCCGAAGTTCCGCCGGAAATGGGTTCTCAGCAACTCTGACGTAGCACCAACGCTCCTTCCAGCCCTTATTGGACGAAGGCGCCTCTGTAAATACCTTCCACCTAGCTATCTGCTGCAGGTTGGCGAAGCCCTCGGCATTCACGTGACCCCCTCGGCAGAGGTTGAAGCTCTGGAAGAACAAGTACAGGCTGGGGGTCACCCCTCGGTCCCTGCAGAGGCTCAAAAAACCCGCGACGTAGGAGTGGCTATTAGGTGTCAGCTGGCAGGGGACCAAGACAACAAACCTAAGGTACTCCCGGAGGAAGGGGTGCAGAGGGAACCGAAGGCCCATGGAGACCGACAGTACGTGTACTGCAATACACCCCTCGGGCGCCCGGGAGAGCACATCGTCAACTCCCGGCTCGACCACCACGGCCGAGGGCCCTACGTGTAGCTGTGTGACGTAGAAATCCGCCCTGTCCGCCTTCGACTTTATCTCCAGCGCAGCAGTATTGAGCCAGGAATACCCCTCCGACATATCTATGGGTTTCCCCTGATCGGCAGCAACAATCTTCTTCTTGGGGGCAGCTACCTTGGCCTTCTTCTTTCCGGGGGCCACCCGGATGGGAACCGCGTTCAGCGACCGAGAGGTACTGGCCTCACCAGCACCCCGAGGGGGAAGGACAGCCACGGTCACCCTCGTCCTCTCCTTTGCTTCCTTCTCCTCTGCAACCTGCATGGCGAGGGCCAGCTCTTCGTCTTCCACCTCCTGCTCGAAGCCCTCGGCTTCAACTGCAGCTAGCAGCTCCTTCTGCACCTCTACTGCCATCGCAACGTCCTCCTGGGCCGAGGACTGTGCACTGGAGGACTCCACATCCGAGAGGACTTCATCCTCCATCGAGGGCGCCCCCGAGATGTCTTGAGAATCACTCTGGGACGACATTATGGCTCTAGCTCGAGGGCTCGGGAGAACTAAGGTTTTCCTAGGAAATTCTATCTCCTAACCTAAGGGCACAAGGCACGGCTAATTAGAAGGAGAAGGGCAAGTGGAGAACTGACCTTGAGAACAGGGGATTCAACCGAGGGCTGCTGTTTCTCTCTCTAGAAAAATTGGCAGAGCTTCGCTATAAGAATTTCGCACAAGGAGGAGTGCCTGGCCTTGGGGTATTTATAGGCGCTGGAATCCGGGCTTGGGCCTGGATTCCGGGCCCCCGGATGGACCGCCATCATTACACGCCGTGTCTTCGCCCAACCGGTGATGCCGCCCACGGACAACCAACCATCACGTGCCACGTGTACCCCCCCCCAACGGCTATAACCTGACGTTACATATTCCAACGGCTATATTTCCTACGGCTATATTCTGGGAGCCCCCGGATTTTCTTACTTCACTCCACTTCATCAAGGAGAGCCTCCGGGTACACTCACCCAGAGACGCCCCCGGGTCGTGCCCCACACAGTACGTAACAGACGCCTTCGGGATCACTCCTTCAGAAGCCCAATGCTTCATATCAGGCCACCCCTCGGGGATACCCCCTCAGCACTGTAAGGATCGAGTAGCCCCCGGGGAGTATGCCTCATTGGCGGATAGCCTACGGCACACAGGTAATGGGAGCCCCCGGATATCCCCATCACCAACTGATCAACAAGCAGGGGACCCCCCAGGACATCAACAGCAAGCCTTCGGCTAATCAACACATGAGCCCTCAGAAAAAAGGAGAGCCTTCAGCATTGCCGTTATTCTCCATTTTTGACCAAGGTTTCACACTTTCGATTCATCGTTGGGGGAATTCGGTGCACTCTTTTTCCCTCATTAGGATTTTTTCCCACAGGGTTTTTCCTAATGAGGTTTTTAACGAGGCATCCCCCCAAAATGAAACGAAAAGCGTCAGCCTTCGGCCCACAACAGCGACGCAACTACTCTACTCCTTTTCACCACTTTACAAGTGCCTCAAGGAGTGGGGGACTGGAGGACCCGCTCGGGAAAATCATTAAAATTACAAAATAATGAAAATTTCCAACAAACGGCAAAGCAAGCCCTCAAGTCCCGACATGTGGGTAACTGAGGGACTGCCTTCGGCAGGGACATGAAAGCAACAACTCCTCACCAACTTCAGAGATTACAATGGGACAACATCAAAGGGCGAGCACAAATTACTCCTTTTTCCCTCAAGTACCTTTCGGCAAAAGGAGTGAGGGACTCCTGATGGAGTATATGGCCCGGGAACACCCGGCCCACAGACTCCTACTACTCCAGTAAAGGCCCAACAGGCCCAGAAGGCCCAACGGGCCCAAATCACAGCGCCCAGAGTACCAAGCAGCCCGCAATACGCACCAGGGGTGCCTTCGGCCCCCTGGCCGAAGGCTCTAAACTCTCACAAAACGGGTTTCTCAAGCAATCTAAGAAACTGGGGGAGAAACGGCAGAAAACTATAGCCCTCGGCACCTGGAGCCCTCGGCACCTGGAGCCCTCGGCACTCAGGGGTCCTCGGCACTAAGAGCCCTCGGCTAGTCCTCTGCAGCCGAGGGCACCTCTCCCGACATAATATCCGCGCCACATGCATACAGATCACCGTAACCTGTACAACGTCCCATCCAACAACCGCATTAAATGCGGCCACATGCGGCTGCCAGCGCCAACCAGTTGAGGTGACCTCTCGGCCAATGGACGCTTGACACGTGTCCCTGTCCGGAATTTATTGCTACTATAAATAGCACCTCATTTCCCCATTTGTAACCGACTCATAAACGCTGAAAAACGCTCCACACTCATAATATACTTTCTCTCTCTATATTTACTTGCTCTGACTTCTCTCTTGTTACTCCCCGCAATAACCCTCGGATAAGCTACCCCCCGGGTACACTATCCATCAATATACTGGTAGGATTTGAATATCCTATTTAAGGTAAATAAAAATTACCTTATTGCATTTTAAATTTCCAGTATAATTGTAGTTGTCACAAAAATTGTACATTGATTTGTCACTTATGATTAATTTTGAAGACTGACACTCAAAGTAAATAAGACATAATGTACAAGAGCAAAGTATAGTGGCATCATCAAAATCTATCAAAATTGGGTACTAACAATTTCCCCCCTTTTGATGATGCCAAAACTATACAACGCAGGAACTAAACATTTTTGTTGATTTTCAATGGGAATGTTACATTGTTCTAAAATCTTAAGTACAATAGTTTTTAGTCATTTTTGGACTGTTGGCCAAATCTTCTTTTGTTGGTTTCTTCTAACTTCTTCTGGATTCTTCTTTGGCTCTTGCTTCTTCTTCTTTTCTTTGTCTGATTTGTCTTTCTTCTTGGTAAAGTTTGTTCTTTCTTCGTGTTGCAGCAGCTTTTTGTGCTGCTAAGGATCTTGAGGAGGAGGGGTCTGCTGGAGTTGTTCTTTCCCCCCATTTTGGCATCATGAGCAGGGGTCTCACTTTCTATTTCTTCATCAGAGTCGGTGTCTTCAGTTCTTCTCCTTGCTGGATCCAGGCCATAGACGTCCATGGATAATGCCTTGATGTAGTTGCGGATGTCCATGCCGTCTGTCTTTACTTCTTCTTTGACCTCATTTTCCAAGTTTTGAAACTTGTGCTTAGTATGCTCCAGGTCTTGTCCCAACTTCTGGAAGTCACTGCCTTGCTTCCAAAAGGTTTCTTGTGTTGCCTTTTGAATAACTTTGAAGTTGTTCTCAACGGCCTTTGTTAATTGCTCATAGGCTTGAGCATGAGCCTGCTGTTCCATGAGGAACTTGTGGGAGAGTTTGAGCATGGCAGGAAACTCCTCACTCCCTGGCTTTGTGAGGTAGTCTTCATGCTCCTGCACCTTTTTAAGAGCTTGTTCAAGGTTAGGAGATAAAGAGGAAAGTAGAGGTACCTGAGGAGAGGACTCTGCTGCCGGTTGGGAGGTTGTTGTTGTCTCTTACTGTCACAGTTCCCTTAGAGATGCCAGTATTTGGTTTTCCAGCTCTTCATCTTTATCTCATAGTGCAGCGAGCTCTTGGTGTATAGCTTCCATCTGAGCCGGCTGCTGGGAGAGTTGGATTTTTAGCTGTGTCTTTTACTAGAGTTGAAGACTTGCTGGATCATCAACCGAAATGAAAATTTCTATGTGATTAAGGTATGCAGACTAAACTGAAGGGGTAAAATTTATCGACTAGCAATTAGGCTTGCATTACTATATGGTGTATGTGTTGGATGTGAAACAATATCACATTCAAAAAATGAGTGTGGCAAAGGTGTGCATGTTGCGCTGGATGTGTGGACATACTAAAAAAGACTGTTTGAGGAATGAGACAATTAGACAAAAGGTTGGAGTATCACCTATTGAAGATAAGATGAAAGGAATACTTAAACAGACTTTGATTAGAAGAGTTAGGAGTGACAAAAATAGTGTGAAATTTTCACTTTTACTTAGCTCTACTACGCTTTTTGTTGTGACAAAAATATTCATTAATTTATGAAAAATGCTACTGCATTTTTAACCCAAATTGCTGCTTTGTTAGCACTATTAGAGGCTTTATTGGTCATCTTCTATAACGCATCATAAATAATATAAGCACAACACATATGAAATTTCAAGCTATAGATTCAACTGATCAACAAACTTCAACAACATACCTTTAAAAGAAGTTTGAAGCTCTTCAATGAACATGTGTGGATTGTCAAATCCTACTTTGGAAGAGCCTAGATTTTGTCAAACTCTGTACAATATGGAAGAAGCACAACCTTAATTGAAGGGAACAAACTCGCAATTACCATAAAAATTTGAGGTGAGGAAGGGGGAGGTCGATTATGTTTGTAAGTCATCATTCATAGACTTAATGCATTGAACCATCTATTTCATATCATCTCATTGATATTTACGATGATGGCTAAATTCATCTTTGGAATAACAAATCAAACTAGTTCAATAGAAGTACAATGAGGTACATACACACCTGGATTGGCTACGAAAGCTAGAACAATGACTGAGAGGTGCAGCTTCAATTAATCGCCTAGGCAAAGCGATTTTCAAGACTATAAATGAAACCATGAAGAGATGGTGATAAAAAAATATAGTCGGATACTTATCGGTGGGCAAAGCCGCAAAGGATAAATGTAGGCTAGGAATAAAGGGTAGCTAATTAGGGTTCTGAGATGTGATTTGAAGGAGGAGGGTGTGAACGTGCACCAAGTCTGCCTCTTTATAAGTATTTTGGTAGGAAAAGTACATTTAATTGGATGGAAAACCAAAAAATGGAGTGTCAAGAGGAAAGCCAGCCACAAAAAATTAAATTATTGTTTAGAATCACTACCAATTATTAATTTTGTTGTGTCATAACTTAACGACACTTGTTTACAAACATTCATGGCATATGAAGCTTCCTTTAGAGATTAAGCTTTTTCAGTGGAAATCAATTAAAGGCATTCTCCCTATTACTGAAAATCTTCTAAGGTTTCAAGTGGTTTTGAATCCATCTATATGCCCTTTTTGTAAAGCACAAGCAGAATTGGTGGATCATATATTTATTTCATGTGAGAAGGTAGGCCTATTTGGATATACTATATGAATATTTTTTCCATTTCTACTCATCATCAGGCTCACACGGTTAGAAAGACTTTCACTGCATGGTGGCTTAAGGCTGGACACAAACACCTTTTTTATATTTATAAACATAATATGTCAGGGATAATCAGTTGGCACATTTGGAAAGCATATGCCAACATCATCTGGGGGATGGATGGTTCTGTTTCTGTTTAACACTTGATTAATCAGATCAAGTTACACTCCCAAAGCTAGGTTATGAGTTTCTCTACAAGTAAAATCGGTAGAGTTGATGCTATTTTTTATGAGGAGCGGCTAATTCCTAACAACTTTAGACCCTCTCTTCCGCTAATTTCAATGATAAAATGAAGAAATCCTTTGAAGAATCTTAAATTGAACACAGATGCCTAGTTCTTACCTCACTCATCAACAACAGTAGGTGGTGCGATAATGAGAAATAGTGAAAGGTAGGATGGTTTTTACTTCCTCTGTCCCCTTATCGGCGTCTTCCAGTCTAGAGGTGGAGCTCTTAAAAGTTGTTCGAGCTACGATCTGGGCTATAAATGCTTGATTCACAGGTTTTCAGGTGGAGATTGATTTGTTGGAGGCTTTGAGATGCTTATATGACGGTGGAGCAGGAAGATAGATCGATGTGATAAAGGAAATGTTAGACATGTCTATCTGGGGAGGAGTTTCCTTTTCATTTGTATGGCGTGAGGCGAACTGGACCGCGCATTACTGGGTGGATCTGTCTCTGGCCTAGCAACAAACTATTACACGGGCTTTTGATATTACACGGGTTTTTGATCCACCTGCCCGAGCATAAAATGCTTATTTTTTGAACTTATTTGCTATTCCTTCTCTTAGACAGTATCATTAAGTGTGCTTTTCATTTTGTTATTGGGTCAGGCCTTGCCCCCACCCCCATTCAATTATTTTCTTGATTTTCTTTTCATGTATTTCTAGAAGGTATGCCTTCTCACGAGAGCTCTTGGTCTAGTCCTCCTCTCGAGAGCTCTTGGTGTGCCATGAAAAAACAAAAAACATCCATTTTCTCGAAGTGTGAAAGAGATAGACCTTTATGTTTGTCCACAGAGGCAATCACATTGAAGTCCCCTCACAAGAGCCATTGTGAAGAATTATTATCATGCCAAGAATGTAAGGAATTCCATAGTTATTCTCTCTCTTTTTGTGTGTTTAACATATATAGAATATTGCCAAAAAATGAATTCACCAAGACTCTTGCATGGATAATTTGAATGTCCAGATTGATATGAGAAACTGAAACAAGATGTTTATAAAGGAGTCATATTTTACCATTAGGGCTCATGCATATGTTAGGAAAGCCAAGTTGAAGATTAAAGTAATCACTTTTTGAATTGTTAATCATCGGTTCAATAAGAATGAGAAGATGAAAGTCCCATTATTTATTGAGAAGATGAACGTCACATTGGTCTGATCTTGTCTGATTTGGACCGTTTAAGTGTGACTTGGTTTGGTAGATGTCTGGTCGAAGTCTAGTCTGGTCTAGTCTGAGACTGAAATAATTTCAATGGAAAACATGTCAAGCGTGATATTAGCACATATATGTTTAGTGAAGCAGAAAGATTGAATGAAAATTTAATAAAAATGATTAGTTTTAATTTGTCTTATAATTTAAGTGTTTTTAGTTATATGTCTTACTCTTCATTTTCATTTTTTATTAATGGTTGAATAAAATACCAAATTTTATACAAACAAAATTCTATTTTTTACTATTTTATTGTAAATCTCCATCCAAATGCCTAAGAATCCTTTCATAGCTACATCATTAGGAGTTGATCATTGTAATCAATCAGTTGTTCTTGTAAATTGTAACAATTTTATTATAAGGTAGGTGTTGGGTTTTACATGTTATGTTCTTTTGCTTACATGTTTATTTATATTATCAGTGATAGCCATCCCAAACACAATGTGTACTATGAAACTATTTCAGAATTTGCAGTTTTGGGCTTAGTATGTAATGGTGATTTTGTGTATATGAAAACAATGATTTTTTATCAATTCATGGATGGTTAAGGCAAATTCAAATGCATCAAAGTTAATAAAATATCAATATATTGTGAAAAAAAGATAAGGTTGGGCAACTTGTATGGAATAATAGAAAACCAAAATTGTACTCCTCTTTTAAACCATTTGTTGAGAATGACAAAAGTATGGTTGACAAAAGTAAATTATGGAATAGCAGAAAACCAAAATGTTAATCAACATGCATTTTGTGCAAATCATCACATAATATGCACTCTATTTAATAAACCCTACTCAATAACAATCAGATATTTATAAATATGCAACTACTAGTAAAAAGTAACTTTCTACCTAAACAAAATAACACTTAATGCAAGTGCTACAAATTATGATTTATGTATTTAAACTTATCATTTTAGTCACAGTCAGAACTCAAAGCACATTATTAATCGATTTTTTCGCAAACCGGATGGGGCTTTTAAAGAACAGCCGAAAAGGAACAATATCCAATTCTCCCCTCTAAAAAAATATACATTGAACAAACACAACTGAAATCTCCACTCTAAAAGATATCCGATTCCTAGAACAATCAAAGGAGACACTACTAGAGAGCTATCTTCATAGTACTGTCGTTAGCCGCATTCATTAAAATCAGTCACTCTCGGAGACCTATACACAATCTGTGAATATGAGACCAAAATGGTTAAGAACAACCATATAGGCTTAGTAGTTAAACTAGCTATGAAGAACAACACATCAAAGATGAGTACTTCTAATTAAGTAGCGATTTAACAACACTAAACTGCTAATTGTACCAATAATGAATGAAATTGGTTCAATAAGAAAACACTAAATCCAAATCATTAAAAATAAATTACATAAAAATATAGACACAATGAGTCTTAAAGTAGAAGATAGAGTTTTTGTCAATTTTAGTCCTCCGACTACTGTGTACTTGACTTTAGTTTTTTCCATTTTTAGTCCTTCGACTATTGTGTGAAAGACATTTATAGTACTCGTCTTTGGAAATGTTCATATGTAGTCATTCGACTTCATATAAGTGACACTTTTAGTCCTTCAGCTATTATATTAAATTAGTGACATTTTAGTCCTCCACTTATCGTGTCAGAATCATAGTGTAAGGACTAAAAATGTCAATTTGATAATACTCAGTTGACTAAATGTGGGAAACTTTGAAGTCGATGACTATAAGTGTCTCTCGCACAATAGTCAAGGACTATAAATAGAAAAATTGATGGTCGAGTACCAAAAATGTCACTGACACAATAGTCGGGGGACCGAAAATGGAAAAAACTCGTAGAAGGTATTTGCAAAACACGCACAAATATATAGAAATAAACAAGTTAAGGATGATCATTTTTGCATATGAAGGATTTCTTCAAACCAACTTCTTTTTTTTTTGCAAATTTCAAACCAACTTCTTATTGTACAGGATTCGTTGAAAACAAATACCATGTCCAAAAAACCCTAGGCGAAAAATTAGGGAGTAGAACACTAGGGGCGGGCATAAAATCCGAACCGAACCGGTCCAGAACCGTCCCGTAATGGTACCGAACCGAATACCAGGTATTTAAACGGTTCTATAGATTTTTATCCCGTATCGAAACCGTACCGTTTGAAACGGGTACGGGACCGGTCCTAGATTTTGAGAACCAGAAAATACCGGACCGAACCGTTCGTAAATAATGCATTTGAATTTTTTATATTTTTCTATATCAATAGATCTAGACCAACAATTTTATGAATTTGGATCCTCTCCAAACTGGAGAGTTCCATTATGAGAGAGATAGAGAGGAGAAAATTAAGAGTGGGGTATGTTGGTGAATAGGATAGAGAAAAAAGTAGAGATAGATAGGAAGTAAAAAGGAAATGGAAGGAAAATGGAGAGAAAGAAATGGAGAGGAGCTGCACTCCAATTTTATACCCCAAGTATGTATTCATGTGTCTCTAAGATATCTAAAATGTGTTGTTTATATATATATATATATATATATATATATATATATATATATATATTGTTAGTTTTTCTTTTTAGATAATTTATGTTATATTTTAGTATGTATTGAAACAATATTAAAATTTTAGAAATCATTAATGACTTTTTGTAATGTAGTGTACATGACTTTTTGTTGTATCATTTTTGTGCATATTTTACAACTTAATTAATATGGTTTAAATCTTAGCTCTCAAGATTCAACTATAAATTAAATTAGAACTACGGAGTAATATTTAACCTAGAACGAACAAGAACGTTGAAGATTTCTATTATATTCAACAATTTGATGATATTCGTTTTTATATTTTTACAAGAACTTAGTAAATTAAAAATGATATTTATCTCGTGCGTCATCGTTTTGCTACACTTTTTCTTAGATATGTTGCACTATTTGTGTATTTGTGAATTTTAGTACTAGATATGCAATTTCTTGTATTTATTTCAACATGTCATGTGAGTTGATTGATGTGATGATATCTATTAATTACAAGATTTGTTCAAAAATTTCAGCATGTGTTTGGCATTGTACCGTACCGTTTTGTACCATTCTGAAACGATATGGTACCGAACGGTTCTATCCTTGGAATCGGACCGTACCGAACCGTTAAAAACCTCACGGATACATTACGGGTTTTACCAATTTACCGGACCGTTCCGGACCGCGCCCACCCCTAAGTAGAACTAACAAGGGAATAGAGAGGGAAAAGAAAAACTAAACAAGCTTACCTTTAAATATTGCCGGTCTTCTTTATGAATTGATGGCTTCAACTTTATGAACACCGTTGTTTGCTTGCACGCTTCTTTGGTTTGGGATATCAAATCATTCAAAATAAAAGAGAAAACATGAACTAATAGATTAAATATAACTAATAGATCGAGCGTAAGACGAAGAGGAATCGTTCGAAACAATCAATTGTAATATGAACTAATTCCAAAAAAAAAAAAGAATATATATTATACACTAACACGAAGAATATATATTATCCAAGAGTAGAATAAGGGCATTTCATGTTAGTGTAATATATATTCTAATAGACCCAATTAGATATTTATGACCTTCATAAATCTATTATTCTAATTACATTCTAATGTTAGTGTAACATGAAATAAGAACATAGAAGTGTACACCTTCATAGGAATCTTTATTTTATGACCTTTATTAGATATTTTTGTTATAATTCATATTTAAAATATGTATAATTTACTATTTATATTGAGTATTTACCCAATATAATATATGGCCTGCCTAGAAATGGGCAGGACCGACCCTGGTTCCCTGGTTCCATATTGGGTTCCATATTAGACAGAAAGAACAAATGTAGGTAAACAATCCATAGTATTTTACTGTTGCTTGTTGAGTGAAACCTTTGGGATCGGTAATAATAACCAGAAACTGTTTTTTGACCAAATAGTAACCAGAAACTTAGTACTCTTAAATCTCAAGCCCACATACCGATGTCAGTTCCTTCTCAAGAGCCTGAATTCTCTCTTCTTGTTTAATTTGCTTCTCTTTCAGTAGTTGAACCTCTTGCATCAGCTTCAAATAAAAAATAACAGTTATATGAATATAAAACAGATTATATCTTGATGAAGTTATAAAGGATAAATGGACTACCATTGATAGAATATCCTCAGGAGCTTCAACAAATGGCGCTTTAAATCTTCCAACATTATCTGCCTCTCCCTCCCATTCCCCAGAATAGACTCCAGGACCCTCAATAAATGAATAATTACTTTCTTTTTCTCCCTGATCAATATTCTCTCTGCATGCCTCATGGTGTTCACTTTTGCTTATTGGAGGAGAAGAGCAAGATTCCCATTCTCCCCCATTGTAATCCTCTGGCAAGGGTGAATTTGGACCTAAAAAAGATGTGTGATTCTTCAACAGAGAGCTCCATGTTTTCTGTTCAGAGGAAACATGTGCATCCTTTTCTGGAATCACTTCAGTGTTGAATAATTTTAACGAAGAATTAACGTTTCCAGTAACCTTCCAATAGTAATAATTAAATAATCATTATAAATGATCCTAAGGCCATATATAAAATGAAAAAAATATCACAACATTCATTCATAGGTGCATTGTGTCGCTTACCTCCGTCATAAGGCAAAGGAGCATTATAACGGTTTCGCAGAATAGAACAACCAGCTTCAAGTGTAGCCGTAGGTCTATGGTGATGAGAAGGACGAGCATAAGACTGAGCTGAAGATGAAAACAAGTTGATCATCTTTTCTGTTTGAGAATGGTCCATCTCAAACCAAAAAAGGCATGACTGGTCATAATAGTTATCAGCAATGATGGGGTAAAACTGGTCTTCCTTCAAGGAATAGCAGCTCTCGAACATTTTAATATTGACCTTGAAAGACACGGTGACACAGAGGATTAATTATCAAAATAGGACTAAAAGCAGGTCAATTTGCACAAATAAGATCAAAAAATAAACTAAGGAGTATGTTTCATAGAACTAATTATGTGTGTGTTGGACAAATATACCCTTGTATCTATTTAAATGTTTTAAATTCATAATAAAATAATACAAATTCGTAAAAAATACTAAGAAATTAATACAAATATTTAAAAAATATTTAATAAAGCTATTTTTGGTTTTAAAAAAATAATTAAACTTTTTTATAAAATTTAAAAAAATGAAAAAAATGAAAAAAAAATCATTGCCGCCTCTGTTGCCCCAGCACCACCACCTCCGATCACCGGGGGGGGGAATGACACATGCATAAGGAATGCCATATTTATGGCAGATTCAATGAAAATTTTGGCATTCTTTTGGCATTTTCATAAAAAAATGGCATTTTTTACACCGGTCGAAGGTGGTGATGCAATGAGCCAGTACAGGCGGTGAGAAAGGCATCCATAATTTATTTATGGACTTTTACTATTTTTTATTAATTTTTTAATTTTTTTTAAAAAATTGATTTTTTATTTTTTAAATATTTTATTAATTTTTTATTTTTTTTAAACGATTTTTATTATTTTTTACAAATTTATTATTAATTAAAAAATTTTATTATGACTTTTTACTACCTTTTACTCATATTTAAAGGAGGGGTAAGAATGGAAAGAAAAAATAGGTATGTTTCCAATATGACTAGTTTGGTCCTATTTTGGAATAAAAATATAAATTTCCTATTTTTTTTATTTTTGTTTCCAATATGTTTCCAATTTTTTTTACTACCTTTTACTCATAGTTTTACTTCTATTTGGGGTAGTTTATGTATTGACTATGAAAGATACAAATAGTTTAATCGTGTTACTACCTGTGCAGGAAAGTCTGTTTCGCCGTCAACCCCATTAGTCCATGCATATGGGTCAATATTTAGTTTTCCCGGGCCAGCAGCCTCAAATGTGCCCAGAAGCTTCCGATCACTGTAGTTAAAAAGAAAAAGTGGCATGCCAGCACTAACCTTCTTGACATAGGCAA
The DNA here is from genome assembly GCA_945859875.1 of Cuscuta europaea. Taxonomy (NCBI): domain Eukaryota; kingdom Viridiplantae; phylum Streptophyta; class Magnoliopsida; order Solanales; family Convolvulaceae; genus Cuscuta; species Cuscuta europaea. The sequence continues at coordinate 7,288,674 of CAMAPE010000065.1, forward strand.
AATGTCCAAATGGTAGCCCTGAACAACAAAAATAAAAGAAAAAATCAAATTAGATTTGGTAGAAATTATAATGAGTAGCATACTATGCATATATGGACTATATTTTACACAAAAGATTACTATACTTCAGGTAGTTCTAATAATGGAATCCCCGTCCAAACTTATCTATTTGAGCTGCTTCCAGGTGGAATTGTTTTATAACATTTTATGAGCGTAATCATCATGAAGTGTGGATTATATTCACAACACTTCAACTTAAAATTCGATAGGAAAATCAGTTAAACATATTATTGAAAAATGCTGTGTTTTAATTTTTATATACATTTTGACACAATGTTTTTCATAATTTATTTAACTGAATTCCAGATTGAATTATAAATGAAATTTATGTAAATAATCTACACTTCATGAAGAACATGTTCATATAATTTCATCAAAAACTTCTACCCAAAAGCCATCAATTAGACAAGTTCAGACGGTGATTCCCGTCTGAGCTAACGATCATTACTCTATAATTATATACACAAATATGCGCTTCACCCAATACCAACTATGGTTATACCAACCTAACATAACCATCAGATACTACAAGTGAAAAACTACAATGCATGAAAGAGAGACAGAGAGTAAGAGAAAAACCAAATAATAGCTTGGAAAAGCATTCGTCAATTGTGTGGCTTTTACAGCCAAAAATGACAGCTCCTAGATCACTCTTTGGCAGGTTCCGAGCAGGCACGTTGTAGTTGTACTGCTGGATTGGTCGTTTTTCCTTCCCAGCCTGGTTCCTATTCTTCTTCTTAGAACCCATTCAGTCAAAGTCTCCTACGCAATATAAGTGATCAATCTGACAAGCTGAAACATAAACAAATACCAAAATATAATCACACAAAATAAGTTTTGCATAGCTTTTATTCCCTTCAAGATTTCAAGCTGAACCAATAAGATAGATTTCAGCCCATACAATCCAGCATTGTTATGGACTCACTTATGGTACATTAATCTAGAGTACGTAAAAACTCATCAAAACACAGCCGTAGGCATATCACCATTTACATGTATAAACAAATGTGTATGCCTATATTGAGCTGAGCCCGGAGAAGAAATGAAGGCAGTAGAGCATCGGCAAAATGTCATATTATAGGCATGATCATGCATTCATACAACAAATAAACATTCGTACTCTAGATAAAATAGACAAAACGATCATCGCATAATAGCCACGATCCTTCAAAAATCACAAAAAGATCTCAAATTATATGGTGCAACCGGCCCACCATGAGGATGGTGCGCCCGGTTGCAAAAACGACGCAGTTATCTCTTTTTTTTTTTTTTTTTTTTAAAATGATAATAACTTTTTTTATTTTTGATCCGATTTTTATAAAATTTATATCAACATTTTTTATTTTTCATGATCTTTCAAATGAGACCAATATTGTGTATGTAATTTTAAGAAATTATCGAACTATTATATTAATGAGTATTGGATTATAAGAAAAATCGAATCTGTTTGGGAGATGATAGGTTTGTGAAATAGAAGATCGAATCTGTTTGGGAGTGGATCAGTGGCCTCAGTTACATTTGATAATACATTGAGTTACATCTTTTTATGAGCGAGTTACATCTTTTTATAAGCAAGTTACATCTTTTTATAAGCGAGTTACATCTTTTTATAAGCAAGTTACATCTTTTTATAAGCGAGTTACATATATATATACACACGAGTTGCATTTGACATGTCTGAACGCGACTTACATATATTTACACGTAAAGTTACATATTTTTACACGTAAAGTTGCATATTTATACACGCGAGTTACATATTTATACACACGAGTTGCATGTGACCTGTCTAAATGCGAGTTACATATTTTTTTACGTAAAGTTACATATTGTTACACGTAGAGATACATATTTATACACACGAGTTGCATTTGACTTGACTGAACGTGAGTTACATATTTTAACACTTAAAGTTACATATTTTACACACAAATGTTAATATGTTAAAATTACATAGGCAATATTGGTCTCATTTGAAAGATCATGAAAAATAAAAAATGTTGATATAAATTTTATAAAAATCGGATCAAAAATAAAAAAGTTATAAACATTTTTTAAAAACAAAAGGAAAAAAAAAATATAAAACCGTCCTGGTATACGGTGCTCACCGTATACCGGTTGCACGGTATACGCACTCCAAAAAGATATATCGAGTTGGAAAAACAAACTAGTCTCCTGAACAGGAAACTTAAAGTTGATGAAGAACGTACTACATTAGGCAAAACAAGTGAAGGTGTGTCATGAACTTGAGTAAGGTGTCGTATTTCTGGAAGAAGAGCTCGGAGAGAAAGAATGATGATAGAGACAGGCTCAGGACGGTTGCATTTCATGTACCGTATGTACCGTCGAGTAATACTCACTCCGTTCCTAAATAAACTTCCAACTTTCCGTTTTCGTCCGTTCCAATTAAAACTTCCACTTTCCCTTTTTAGTATAGAATTTGTGGTTCACAACATTTCTTACACATTTCTCTCTCCTCTGCACAACTCTCCACCACACAATACCAACTATCTTAAACTTTGTGCCAAACCTATTTGGAAGTTTTAATAGGAACGGAGGTAGTAATATATACTGCCTCCCTCCCAAAAAAGTTGCAAATTTGATTTTTCTTAATCGTTTCGTTTTGTTCACTTAATTAGGATGTCATGTCATTTTTTAATTATTTTCTATTTTGGACTTTACAATTTTGAAGAGATTTTAACGTAGTTTTTGAATATGTAAATTTTAAATATTAAAAATTGAATTAATTATTCATAGGAAGGGTTGACTTTTATTATTAGTTGACCAAAAAATGTTGACTTTGCTAAACAAATTGGGACGAAGGGGTAGATAATTTGAAAATAATATGGAAATGTTCTTTGTCGAAAATAATATCCTAAAAATATACTACGTAGTATTATTAAAATATTTATTCAAGGTATACCATCTTTGATTAGAAAAGTCAAAACTAAATAAAAGGAACGGAGATAGTATGTAATTCAATCATCTCAACTCAAATTAATATCCATTCACTTCATGTCGGTGTAATCTTGTCCTCTTGTGCCCTTTCTCGTCCTGTCATAAACTCCAATTGTTTTTTCTTCATTCCTTATTCAAACATTTCGGTTTTAATATTGCGCGCATATTAAGGAAATACTCTCTCCGTTTCATTGAACTTTGTCAATTTTCCTTTTATGGTTGTCCCAAAAAAAATTGTCATTTTCCTATTAAAGCAACTAATTTTTTATTCTTCACATTTCTGTCTCCTCTGTACAAATCTCAACCACACAGTTTTTACTATTCTTATTTCTCACCTAATTTACACTTGGCAAAGTCCACCGGGATGGAGGTAGTACATTTTTTATTGTAAGTTTTTGAAATGCTCTTTTTACAAGTGCTGGATTTTACTGTGGAATATACTTGTTTGCATTTGTTAAGCATTGTTTAACACTTTTTAGCATGTATTTTTCATTATTACTTAAAGATAATAGAGTAAATAAATAAATACTACGTATTTATTTACCAAATAAGAAAATGAGACTTTATTTAGAAGCATCCAGTAAAGTGGGAAATTAGTTAAGAGATAATATAAGATAGGAGAAAGTCAAAGTAAAAGCCATCAATTAACCTCATGCAGGGTTTAGAGTTGGTGCGCGGTCTTGCCTCTAGAAGAGGGCCACGAGACATTCTTCCAAGGATTTTCTAGGTGGAAGGGTAGCGGTTTAGCTCTCATTGTGTAGTTTTGGAGTTGCTTTGAAGAAGGAGTATTGATTTTGTTGGATCCCTCCTTAATTGGAGAGGTTCTAGAAAATTCTAGAGCTTTTTAGAGAAGTATAGAATTTTATAGAACGTTGCGAAGAATCCTAGAGAAGTCTAGAACTCTCTAGAAGCTTGCGGAATAGTGTGGAATACTCTAGAATATTATGACGATTTGTAGAACCTTCCGGAACCTTATGGAAGAGTATGGAAGCATATGGAAGGGAATGGAGAAGTGTAGAGATTCCTTGAAGTTCTCTAGAATATGTAGGGATGTGTTGAGCATTCTAGAGAACTACTCCTCACCATTCATTATGGAGGTGGGGTTGTATAAATAGGAGTAGGGATCTTCATTCTTAACCATCCTAGCCTAGATTGAATCCACTTCTTAGAGTGAGAAAAACGTAGTAAGAGAATCTCTTTGAGAGAGAAGAGAGATAGCTTGGGAAGTCTATATCCTCAAGCTTGAGTGAATCACCATTGAGTGAGACAATTTTGTAACATCCTTGTAAATCCTACTATTCTTTTGTATAGTGGAAGAATCTCCATATTAGAGAATTTAAATTGTGTGCTACCATTACTACCTTAAATCCTAAGTGCCTATCTTAACCTCACGAAGCGGGAAAGTCCGGGGGTTTTCCCAACAGTGATATCAGAGACAGGTTCACCCAAGACCGTCATTAGCTCGTGCGGTTCAAGATGGAGAATAACGTCGTTGATGATGGAGACGTGTTCAAGCTTACTGCCAACAACTATTCATATTGGAAGCCGATGATGGAAGATCATTTATACTGCAAGGATTTGCATGAGCCCATCATCTTCAAAGAGAAGGTTCAAGGCAAGAGTGATGCTCAGTGGGAGCTGCTGAATCAGAAGACCGTTGCTACGATCCATAAGTACATCGACAAATCTCTCTTCGAGCATGTTTCTACTTACACAAATGCTTATGAATTATGGACAAAGCTTGAGTCTATGATTCAAAAGAAAACACCTCATAATAAGGCCAATTTAGTTCGATGACGGTTGGTAAAGTTGGAGTATAAGGATGGACATAGTATGATTGAACACTTGAACAATTTCAAGGGTCTCGTAAATCAATTAACCAAAATTGAAATGAAGATCGATGACGAGTTGCAAGCCCTTCTACTCCTTAGTTCCTTGCCAGAAATTTGGAACACAATCATGGTTACGCTTAGTAACTCAACTCTGGAAGGAAAGCTAACCATGTACACCGTCAGTGATAGTCTTCTTGGTGAAGAAGCAAGGAGAATGGAACGAGGTGAGTGTATCCATATCGACGATAATGTTATTGAGAACTGGGGTAGGAATGAAACTCGTGGACGGAGTAAGAGCCGAGATCCGCAACAATCTCGAGGTAGGTCCAAATCACGCTCGAAGATCACATGCTACTACTATGGAAGAATGGGACATAGGAAAATGGAATGTCAATCCTTGAAGAGAGACCAGAAGGCATGTAACATCAAAAAAGACCATATCAACCCAACAAAGAAGCAAGAAGATAAGAGTACCACTGTCGTAGTCTGAAAAGAAGACATGTTATATCTCGTTGGATTGATATCCTAAACATTGCTTGTGATGATAGTTCCTGGATTATCGATTATGGTGCTTTCTTCATGTCACTCCCCGTGGAAGTTTCTTCTCATCCTACCAAAGTGGTGACTTTTGTACGGTTCAAATGGGAAACCAAGATAGAAGCAAGATCACTGGGATAGCAGACATCGTCCTGACAACTAGCACCGGATGAGAGCTTGTTCTCAAAGATGTGAGGCATGTCTCATCCATGCGCTTCAATCTTATCTTCGCTGGAAAGTTAGATGATGTTGGTCTGATGAACTAGTTTGGTGAAGGAAAATGGAAGCTCACCAAAGGAAGTCTGGTCATGGCTCGACGGAAAAGGAATGATTGTTTTATGTGATGCAAGCTAAGCTCTGTAAAGGAGAAGCAAACATAATCACTGATAACATGGAAGTATGGCATAAACGACTTGGTCACATTAGTGAGAAGGGCCTCCAGATACTTGCTCGGAAGCAACTCCTCCTAGACTTGAAAAGTAAGTCACTTGATACTTGTGTGTACTGTTTAGCTGGAAAACAACACAGGGTTGCTTTCCAAAGATCTTCTCCACCCACAAGGAGAAAGAACATTCTCGACCTTGTGCACACCGATGAGTGCTCAATGTCCGAGAGATGTATAGGTGGTGCGACGTACTTTGTGACCTTCATTGATGATCATTCAACGAAGGTATGGTTGCACTTGTTAAAATCAAAGGATCAAGTGATTGACGCCTTCAAAGAATTCCACGCTCTAGTAGAACGTGAGACTAGACAGATGATCAAATATGTACGATCTGACAATGGATGTGAGTATAGAGGTCCCTTTGAAGCCTATTGCATGAAATATGGCATTAGCCTAGAGAAGGCTCCACCCAAGACACCATAAATGAATGGACTAGCTGAGAGAATGAATAGAACAATTGAAGAAAGAGTTTCTTGTGTGCTCTCTCATGCTAAGTTACCGAAGTCCTTTTGGGGCGAAACTATAATGGCCGTAGTTGACATCGTCAACCTCACACCATCAGTTCCTTTAAAGGTGCCATCCCAGAGGAAGTTTGGACGGGTAAAAGAGCTTCATACATCCATCTGAAGGTGTTCGGGTGCAGAGCATTTGTTCACATCTTCAAAGACGAGCGAGCTAAGCTTGACACAAAGACGAAGGAGTGTATATACCTTCACTCACCCCAAGGACGAATTCGGTTACTGGCTATGGGATCCAATAAAAAATAAGATTGTTTGTAGCAGAGATGTGGTGTTCTACGAAGATCAAACAATTGAAGACCTTAAAAACTCAGAGAAGCCAAGATTGAGAAGCCGCAGGAGCACCAAACCTACTCATGTTCGATGTGAGGATAATGATCCACATGAAGACAATAATGCTGAAGACCATGAGCCTGTGTTCGAGCAAAGCAACCAGGAGACTCATGATGAGCCAGCTCAAGAAAATCCTCAATCTAGTTCTCTGTCAGCACCAGAGCCGAGGCGATCCTTTAGGGAGAGAAGGCCATCCACTCGGTATAGGACTGAAGAATACGTTACGATCACGGATGATGGGGCCCACAGAGCTATAAAGAAGCGATCAATGATATTCATAAAGAAGAGTGGAGAAGAGTCACGTAAGAAGAGGTGCAATCCTTGCATGAGAATCACACTTATGAACTTGTGCAGCTACCAAAAAAGAGAAGACATTTGAATAATAAGTGGGTGTATCAAATCAAGACCCGAAGATGGTAGCTCAAAGCCTCGCTACAAAGCTCGATTGGTCATCAAAGGATTTGGTCAAGAAAAAGGCATCGACTTTGAAGAAATATTCTCTCCCGTGGTAAATAGGTCATCTATCCGAGTTGTCCTAGGCCTAGCACTGGTGCAAGATCTGGAGATCAAACAACTCGATGTCAATATGGCGTTCCTTCATGGTGACCTAGAGGAAGAGATCTGCATGGAGTAGCCCGAGGGGTTCAAAGTTCCGGGTAAGGAAAACCTAGTATGTCGCCTCATGAAGAGTTTATATGGCCTCAAACAAGCACCGAGGCAGTGGTACAAGACGTTTGAGTCCTTCATGGCAGAGCATGAATTTACAAAGACAAAAAACGATCATTGTGTCTTCATAAAGAGGTATGCGAGTGGTGAGTTTCTCATACTTCTACTCTATGTTGATGATATGTTGATTGTTGGACAAAATCGCATAAAGATAGATGTTTTGAAGAAAGATCTAAGCAAGAGTTTCGCCATGAAAGATTTGGGGCCGGCTAAACAAATTCTTGGGATCAGAATAACTCGTGATAGATCGAAGAGATTATTGTGGCTATCCCAAGAAAGGTACATTGAGAAAGTGTTGGAACGATTCAACATGAACAAATCAAAGCCAGTTAATACTCCACTTTCCGGACACTTCAGCTTGAGTTCAAAGCAAAGTCCCATAATTGAGAAAGAAAAGGAGAAAATGAACAGGATTCCATATTCATCGGTAGTAGGCAGTCTCATGTGTGTAATGATATGCACAAGACCAGATATCACCTGTGCAGTTGGAGTCGTCAGTCGTTTCTTGGCCAAGCCTGGGAGTGAACATTGAGTAAAGGTCAAATGGATCCTCCGATATTTATGAAGCGGGAAAGTCCGGGTTTTTCCCAACAGATTTCATGGTTTTCCTGGGTTGTCATCTTTGCGGGTTACTGGCCTTGCTTAGCATGAATAGCCACGGGGAAGTTTGGTAGGGAGTAACGGTGTCTTGTTCGTAAAAGACTTTGAGTTTCTTGGAAAAAAGGCGAGTGCTTCCAGAAAAGACTCTCAACCTTGATGATGCTCAATAGGCATGTCACCCCACATACAAGATGTCACGCCCCGGACCGCGTCCGAGCCACGTAGACAACCGCCGTACAACCCGATAAGAACAACAACAGTTCATCCCCATTGAGTTGTACAAGGCGTCCGATTGATTCTATTGCCAAATCGATTAGTAAACACATACAATCAACATCAATATCATAATCAAACAAATGCGGAAAATAATAAAATGTTTGATACTTAGCCACACGTGGCAAACACGGGCACGCAGGCCCCCAACTGTTTTAATGAAAACATTGTTCAAAAATCCATGAGCGGTTTATACATTTGAAATATGAATGGAAGCACGAACCACGTCTTCCTCCTCGAATGATCACCCTAGGCAAAGGTGCAGGTAGTAGGACTCTAGCCTCAACCTGAAAAATGTGAGGGCCCCCGGAGGGGTCAGTACTCCATAGAAGTACTAGTGACAAGCAGGCTATATGAAGAATAACTAATGTTTCAGACACGAGACCCAAAAATAGGGTGATATATACATATAGATGTCCCTCATCCACCCGATGATACATACTGTATATATATACTCGTAAAATACTCAACCCGTAGGTCATTTACCTTAAAGAGTCTTTTAGAGATAAAGTTCTTACCTGACTTTTCTCACTCCTTTCCCGGTTACCTAGCTCACAAGCTATAGTCTACCTTTGATTCATACTACCGAGTGTTTTAGGATCATTTACCGTCCAAGGCACTCAACCCATCCTGGAGTATTTAAGATCATTTACCGTCCAAGGGTACTCGGCCCCACCTGGAGTATTCTGGATCATTTACCGTCCAAGGGTACTCGACCCCACCTGGAGTATTCTGGATCATTTACCGTCCAAGGGTACTCGACCCCACCTGGAGTATTCTGGATCATTTACCGTCCAAGGGTACTCGACCCTACCTGGAGTATTCTGGATCATTTACCGTCCAAGGGTACTCGACCCCACCTGGAGTATTCTGGATCATTTACCGTCCAAGGGCACTCAATCCCCAGTCTATTCTCTACCAAATCCTAACCTGGATATGGCTAACCTTTCATTCCTTTAACTATGGACAATGCCTAGCCCTGAAGTCATATAACAATCCTTAGGATCCAACGTGGGCGGGTCCCACCCGAACGGCCCACGTTACCCTACTCAAAACTGCCCATTCTGAGCTTAACCCAAGATCCGGTCGGGTGTCCAGCCTTACCCGGTCGGGTTGGGTGAGGCAGTAGCCTCTGGAGCCAACTTTACTTGAGACCCGGTCGGGTCTACACCCATACCCGGTCGGGTCTAGTGTGGCAGTGGCTTCTGGAGCCATTTTTAATCAAAACCCGGTCGGGTGTTCACCCATACCCGGTCGGGTATCACCTTTGTCTTGGCGGTCAACGCTCGTTTGACCGCCCAAACGAAGTCCGATTAACGTGAAATTGTATACACTTATACTTCTTGACGTCCTTGATCCAAAAATACCATTTTGGATCCCGGGAACATCACACATAAGAAGTTATCACATTTTTGATCACCAAACCTACATAACATGCTTTTGAATTATGTTTTATGTATAATCATGGCATAAGCACACACTTGGTTATCTTTAATCATTCCACAAAACATATTCCTGATTACTTTAGGTAATCTCACGGCTCACGCAAAAGTTATAAAGCATAAAGCCGTCTTCTCACCTTAATGAAGCTTATGAAGTTCCAGCCTTCCCGATTTAGCTCCGACGAAACTCCGGCGAACTTCAACGAACTCCGGCGACAACTCCGGCGACCTTTTCAACTCCGTGAAAGTTCCTTGAATACCTTAGACAAGTTACTAACAAGGTTTTATCATCATAAAACCCATAGTAATACAAATAACCTCAAAAAGGTTATTTTCCGGCGAACCGGTCACTTTGGCTTCTAAGTCCGTTCTTGGACTTAGAACTACCTTCCAACCCCTCTTTCTACACATCCCAACGTGTAGAACATTACTAGGGTGTGAAATATTATTGAATAATCATAAAAGAGTATTGAAGAACAAGAAATAGGATTAATGGAGTCCTTACCTTGCTAAACACAAGTTTTCCTCTCCAAAACCAACTTTTCCTCTTCTCTTTTCCCCTCCTTCTTCCTCCTTTGTTCTTGGTGCGTGTATGGATGATAACAATGAAGTTTGCAGACCTTCTTTCTCCTCTTTGAGTAGGCTGGCCGAGATGTATCAGTTGTGGGGTGAGGGAGATAGCCCTTTTGGCTTATTCCCCAAATAATATGGGGGGAGGGTCCCCTCAACTTACATATTTGTCCCCCAATCACTTCCCAACCAATTCCAGCTCCATGATGCGGCTCCCTCCTTCATTTGAAAGCCTAAAAACGTGGGTTGGCCCCCACTCATGTGGGAGGTCAACCCTTTGTGCCCCGGGTTGTACAATCGGCCCCGAAAGTTGTATTTTCTGGACTGTTTTAAGTATATTTTATTTTATCTGGTCAAATAATATATAACACTTGTTCCCAATCCTTATTGGACCTTAGAATCAATATGAATTCCCCAACTTTAATTTAGAAGTTCTCGGAATCCCTTTTTGGGCTGTTATCTGATAAATTGCCGATACCGATAATTTAGCCCGTTTGATCAACCGGTCAACCTTGTGCAATTGTCATGGCCCAATTAGGATATCCACCACCATATACATATTATCTAGTCCAAGATTAATATAATATGTGGTCCCGATAATATTGGGCGGCCCCACATCCGGTGTGGGCCCCACGTGAATTTTACTATTCACGTAATAGAAATGATAAAAATTTACAATCACGTAAAAATGCTTTTATACATTTCTCAAGGTTCAATACATAATTTGGTACAGTACAAATACTCGGGGGCGGTGTTACACAAGACACCACTTGGGATGTCTTTGGAAATCATGCCACCTCTTGGTAGAAGAGGAATACAAATCTCACTACGCAATGGCCCAACTCAACTCTTTCATCAGAAAAGAGGATAGTATAAATGTTAGGGTTTGAACTCTATTGGAGGCTTAATTATAGATATTATTGCATATACAAGGAGAAAACAAAAGCATGGCATTGTCAGTAGAGATATGGGATGAATATTTAGTAGGGAGGATTCCATGGCTAATTGAGGTTACCTTTAGGTGCAATGAGAA